>VOQZ01000653.1:0-50786 GCA_008079305.1 Phytophthora palmivora
TTCTCACCATAGTCGGCTGTCGACAACTTTACGCGCTCGGGATCTGAACGTGGCAAGAATCCGATCAAAGAGCCCTTGTGTGTCACGTGAAACATATCTGTTCCCAGAATAAAGATCACTGGGGTTCCACTTGCCGCTGCATCCGATGCATACTTGTTCACTCCGTCGTACCCATAAAGCAGAAGTAGGCAGGAATACCAATGTTTGAGACCACAGCCTGAAAGTAGGCCCGATCGTATCCAGGGTACATCATGGCGATAACTAAGCAGACTTTACCTTTATCTTCTCGCAGCGTGCAGGCTTCTGATTTCTCACAATGGTCCAAGCAGCCCATAATGCCGTCTGCACAATAAGTACTGGCTGGTGGGTAATACTTCGAGGCTTTGAACGGGACTACACTGAGCTGATTGATAAGATCATCACTCAATTTATAGTGCATCCAAAAGCCAGGGAAGTATGGCGGTGTTGCGGCCGCCGCATCGAGCACAAATTTGCGTGTAGTGTAAAGTCCAGTACCCCCGAAGTACCCAATCCCACCAACAATGTAGCTTTCGTTAAAATAAACACGCAGCTTGGACATGTACTGGAGGGCCAGGCTTCAACACATTGAGATGGACCGGAGTGCAAATTCCTGTCCTCGCCGACGACATGCGCATAGTGATTTCTGCAGTTGGACCACCATAATTAAGGGATACTTTGTATCCGCTCTATCAACAAGCACGACGGATATGGAATTCAGATAGACATATTACTACCACAACATCGTGACTTACCACTTCTTCAGCGACAATTGCCATCACCATTGAAACTAGAACGTGTGAGTCCCAATCTCCTACGTCAATGACAAGAGTTCCATTCACGTCACCACGACTTGAGCCGTCGGATGGCTGGTTTGCACCATAAAACACTTTCTTGCCCATGCATTCGTCTGCGTATGCTGTTTTAGGCTGCTGTTCGTGGATCATCAACCTGGATGAAGTAAGAACACCAGAATCGTTAAAATTACGACTGGTACTTGTATCTGTATAAGCAAATTGACATACTGTGTATCGTGAGTACTTGAGCGCTGTTTGCATGAAAGGACGAACAAGTCGGCCACTGGAATCTCGTTCTTGACTGGAGACGCCCCGTTCAGCTTCCATCTGCTTCACCACCCACGCTGAGTCGAGACAGGTACCGAGAAAATTATTGGGTCCACAGGATATTTTCCCGCAACGACGACATCGCTGCAGCACAAGAAGGAGTGACAGCTGAGAGAAGTAGAAGCCACGACACCATTCGCTTAACTCGTATGAGCAGTGGACTTTTAGAAGAGGTTGTTTTGAAACTACCGTAAGTCGGTGACGAAAGCTAATATAACGTCATGTAGTTACAGTTGCAAGTATTGCTTTGTCAACTCAACACGATATGGGTAGAAATTTTTTGGATATGATCGGTCTCTTCTGATACCACAAGCGTAGTTCTACCTTATCATGGAGGTGCCATGCTGTGCAAAGCTCAAAATGAAATGTATTGCTAGGATACTTCGTCTCCAATGTTAGCGTACTTCTTTTCCGCGGTGTTGGCATTTGGAAGCGGTCTCACTTGGTACTTTTGGGAAGCCTTTCGCACTGCATCTTGAGGACTACCATTGTCTGTTTCTGTGATACTAGACAAATTCGACGCAATAGGTTTTCCTGATACTATACTATTCCTGCTCTGTGAACTACCAGCCCCACTCGTACCGTTTGATGCAGAAGAAGCCGCTGCCTCTTTCAGACGGAAAAGTTTCGGCACAAGCATCAAACTCATGATCAGAATCGTGCAGATGATCAAGCAACATGCGAGAAACACGTAGTATGTTGACGCTCGCATATCAACCACATACGACATGGGCATGACCACAAGACAACCGACAAGAACAACCACCACCGAACCGAAAATCCACGGAGATTCTTGAAAATCAACCGACACGTTGCGAATGAGGAAGGATAAGTACACCCCTAGCATAAGCAAGATAGTCTTCCAGAAGATGAGGAGCGCCGTGAAAATGAAACTTGACGAATGACAAGAAATCCTGTCGACCGTACCACGGAATTCGGTCGCGGCTTTCGTCCTGATAGTTGGTTCAGGGAAATCCGCGGCATACCATGCGATGAAGATGATGATATCGCCGACATAGAAGATCGAGAGGATTTTGAGAATCTGCAACAACGTCACTTTCACTCTCTTCATGGCAGCTTTCATGAAAACACGGTAGACGCGCAGAGATTTGATGACGAGAGAACCAAATATCGTCGTGAATCCCATGCAAACGAGCACAGGACGGATCCCACAAAGGAATTTGGTGGGCCTTCCAGCGTAAGCCACAGCGGCACCAGTGGTGAAGAATCCACCTACGATCATGAGTAGAAGCATTTCATATTGTGACCTTCGAATGATCGGTGCGTTCCGGTTTTTGAACACGATGAAGATGGCCACTGCAAGGAGTACGACAACAATCATGGCAAACACTGTTATTGCAGCAAATGATGGCGATGATGTTGGCATGTACTCGCAATCAATTGTGAGAGAATCCGGCAGGTTATCCCCACCTGAGCATTCTGCTGAATAAATACTATTTGAGTCGTTTGGAAGTTTCCAAGAGTACTCGACAGTACGAAGAGCATTGGGATCGCATTCAGAAACGGAGTAGTCATAAAACGAGGGATCACAAGTAGGCTTCTCATCGATCCAATTCGTCCAAGTACGACGGTTCTCAAATATCCAGTCACAGGATCGACTAGTAACAATTGCACCAGGGAGAGCAGCTACACCTCCATCGCAGTTGTATGGCAGTTCGTTATTCCCTGGATTTGGTGATCTCCACGCAAATTTAATTTCACGTACGGAGCTATCGTTGTCGCAACCCGTAACGTTATTGATAATGTGCTCTTCGAATGTACATAACGGCAGTCGATCTACCCATTCGCTCCAAGTATCATAGTTTGACTTTACCCAGTTGCACGCGGCACGAAAATATGGGGACGGCTCAGAAACATCACTTGAAACAACAATATACTCGCTCATAAGATCGTCGAGATCTGTGTCTGCGAGGCTGAACTTGGAGAACAGTGATCCAGCGGGCAGATTTTTAACGATAGAAGCGGCAAATTTCGTGAGCTGAAGGCTTGGGTAGTCCACATCCACGGGATTATCCGTCTTGTTACCGTAGCCATGTTCACCATAGTCTCCCGTCGACAGTTTTACACGAGTGGGGTCGGTGCGAGGTAAAAACACCCGGTCGAATTCCCCCTTGTGTCTTACATGGAATAGATCTGGCTCATAATGGTAGAATAGAACTGGAGTTCCGCTTGCCGCTGCATCCGCTGCATATTTGTTGACTCCTCCATAACCGATGAAGCAGAAATATGCAGGGATTTCCAAATTGGAGAGGACGGCTTGAAAAAACCCTGATCAAAATAAGGAGTCATCATGGCCACAACTAAACATTTCCCCCCTGATGCTTCGCGATTCGTACACGCTAATGATTTTGAACAATAGTTTTCACAACCCAAGATTCCGTCTGGACAGTATTTTTTCGCTGGAGGGAAGTAATTTGTATTAGCCTTGAACGGAACCACATCGAGCTGATCAATGAGAGTATCACTCATTTTGTAGTGCATCCAGTAGCCTGGAAAGTATGATGGCGTTGCTGCAGCACCATCAAGCAGAAATTGATGGGTAGTATATAAGCCAGAGAGTCCAAAGTACCCGATACCACCGACGAGATAGCTCTCATTGAAATAAACCCGCAGATCTGACATGATACTGGATGCCCAAACTTCGGCGTTCATGTGCGTTGGGGTGCACACACCCGTTCTCGCAGACGACATGCGCTGCGTGACATCTACACCCATTCCACCAACGCTAATTGATACCTTGTAGCCGGTCTGTGGGAAGCAAGCAGTTCATACTAGTAGGTCAAGAGAACGATAACTGGTGTTGTCATGATACGCACCACTTCTTCTGCGAGAATTGCCATAACCAAGGATGAGAGCCAATGGGTATCCCAATCACCCACATCCAAAACGAGAGTGCCATTCACGTTTCCTCGATCTCTGCCGTCCTCGTTCTGATCGGCACCGTAAAACACATTATCCTTCGGCAAGCAACTGTCGGTAAACGCAGTTCCTGATGAGGTTCGTGGATCATCAATCTGTTTGAAAAGACATGGTTAGAGATAAATACATCATGGTAATTTTACGTGACGGACCGTGTATCGAGGATACTTGAGCGCTGGTTGCATGAATGGATTAACCAAGCGGCCACTGGAATCACGAGATTTGCTGGAAACTCCCCTTTCAACTTCCATCTGCGCTACCCAAGTCGAGTCTAAACATGTTCCTAAGAAATGGTTGGGTCCGACAGGGTACGTTCCTGCGACCATGAACTTGGGCCACCACCCACCAGAGATGAAGGCGAAGAGCAGCAACCAAACCATTGTTGTCGATGAAATAGTAACTCTTAAATGGACCCTCCGAATGTTGTCGGTTGCGAAACGTAGAACCCGCAATAGTACTTGGACCTTTTGAGCAAACACCGAAACGGATGTATGTTCTGGTTTCAGGAAACCTTTCCTACAGGACCCAAATGTAGGCTACATCGTTACGGGCTTCTACAAGTAGGGACACAAAGCTAGGGAACACGCTTAGGAATACTGATTCTCGCATACCAGTAAGTATGGGATCATTACGATTTGCATCGATAGCAAACGTCATCTGACGTGATCATTGTTGAAGTACATCGTCGATGGTCTGCAGAGTGTGTTCCCACACGATGTCCTTGAGCTCGTCCGTGTGAAACTTGGTTTTCTGGACCTCCTCAGCCCGCTTGTTAAGAAGCTTCCATCCACAAACATACTCCTCCTTGGTAAATGCCTGCATCAAGCCCTTGGCATTGTCGTCAGGCGATTCCGCGAGCAGGAAGGAGGCGAGCTTCAGCGGCAGGCGGATGTACCACCACGTGTTTTCATTCAGATTCGTGTTCACGAATCCCGGTTCGATGTGCATGAACGTCGCCTTTGGTGCATGTTCTGACATCGCTTGCATCATGAGATCCCTGTAGTGACACCAGAGACTTGTAAGTCACACGTTCAGAAAACATGGACAAACCAAGCTTACAAATAGAGAACAGTGGCATGAGCGACGCCATTCATCGAGTACGAGTTCTTGAGACCTAGGTCTTCCAGGTTGGGAGCGATGTTAGCTTGACCTGCAGCTAAGACACACAACACACGGACGCCAGGGCGTTTCAACGTTTGCAACAAGTCGTGCACCAGCATGAATCTGACGGACACCGTTAGACTACGAAATGAACGAGTGCGTTGATGCATCAAAACAGAGGTCCTTACCGCCCGTAATACATCGTAGCGAGTTTGTCATCCAAGCCTTCTGCAGTCTGCTGTCTCTCTCTGAAAACAACATACCTGCGGTCAACAGAACCCAGTCGAACTTGGTATTTGCGTGCTTGGTCGTGAATCTACGGACGTCATGGAGAGACGACATGTCCAGACGCTCATAGACCACTTCCGCGTTTGGATTTCTTTCCTTGATAGAAGAAATTAGGTCCGATGGACACGAACGCGAGCAAAGCGTAAGCTTAGTCACAAGTGGAGCCATTTGTTTAGCCATGGCAAGACCGATGCCAGATGAAGCTCCGACGACGAGTGCGTGTTTGGATGGAAGCGACATAATTGTTGTCTTGAGAGTGAATTGACGGAGAGTAGTTGGAGTTTTGAAGAATGAGGACGGAGAAGACCCAAGAAGCGAAGACCTGTCTGTAGAAATGCAGTACTAGGACGCCATAAACGACCAAAATGCAATCACCACGTTGATGCATTTTACGGAATGCATAATCCACCAGAAATGTCTTGCAAGGTGCAGATTTCGCATAGGTACCTGTACTATTCAATTTCCCACTGAATAGCGTGCTAATGGTAAAATAATCTAGGTAAAATAACTCACAATTTTGTCGACGATCTGGATTAGCTTCTCCATGTCAATCAAATAGGCAAATAACATTTGCAAGCATTCGTTATCTTCATCCATTGTGAATTCCCAACAGAGTCTTGCAAATTGGCAATTCAAGTACTTAACATTTTGCATGATGTGTGATAGGCATAATCATAAATCACCGCTTGTGATTGGTTCGAAAAATATTCAGTAGAATATTCGTCTCTGATTGGCTGCTCATGGCATTCTTCAATTCCCCCACGAGTATGGCGCCGATGTCGACGTCGTCGGCTCTCGTGACGTCTTCAGGGGCTCCACCACCACCGGAGGAGGACGCTGAGCTCCCCGTGGATCTGTCGCAGCTACCATCTATCCCCGCTGCCAAGTCACTGCTGCTAATCAACAATTTTGTGGCCAATACGACGCGATTTCTGAACCATTTTGCGCACGAATGCGAGGAGCGAATCACACGCGTGTCCGACAACGTCACACGAGTCGAGATCCTATTGGCTATTTTAGAAGCCAAGTTGAACAGTATTCCAGATCTGAGTGTTTCAGATGCGGAAGTTGCCGCAGCTGCCAATGACGAAGGAAATGTAAATCTGAATGCGAATCAGATGGATTTAGGCATTTCAGATCAAGACTTGCCGTCCATGGACACAGAAGCCAATGGGACACCATTGCCACCTCCCCCACCTCCTCCAGAAGAAGATGAGGCTTTTATTGAAGGAGTGCCACCCCCTCCGCCTATGGACGGAATGGAAGGTGCACTAATAGTGCCCCCTCCTCCGTCATCCCCGTCAATGTCGATGCCACCACCACCTCCGTCATCAATGGGAGATTTTGATGATGACGAATCTTCTGAAGTTGAAGTGCAGGAGAGTGATGGTCCTCCTGTGTTGAAGTTGAAGGACGATCCATTATATGCCAAGTACTTTACAATGCGGAGATTGGGCATCCCAGACCAAGTGATTGAGCACAAACTCTTGATGGACGGAATGGACGCCAACATTCTCAATATGGACCCGGAAGGACCATCACCTAGTGGCGGGTTGGCACCGATAATGGATACAGAACCAAATGGACCAATCTTGCCGATTATGGCACCACCTCCACCGAGGTCAAGAGATGATAGTGACTCAGAGGACGAGGGGTTGGAGCTCCCACCACCACCACCATCACTGTCAGAACCGAGAAATATGGAGCGTCCATCCTCTGGAAATATTGGAATGCCGTTCCCCCCACCCCCCACCACCGATCTCCCCTACGGTTTGTTTGCTGGGGTTATTTGTGTTAGGACTGTAGACTGACGAGTTTGTTTAATGTTTATGCAGGCTTCTATTGGTGGACCAGCCTCGCTGTTTGGTGATGGACCTCCAGCCCCACCACCACCACCTCCTCCGTCTACAACTGGTCGTCCTGCACCTCCAGTGAGTGAATTGGAGAGTTCCAGCGATGACGATATTGAAGAATTTGATGTGGACGAGCCACCACCAGCTGCTGCTGATTCAGGTGTGATGAAACTGAAGGACGATCCGGCGTTTGAAAAGTAAGTTCAAATCCAGGTGACGACAGTGCATTGACCTTCCTACTGACACATTTTCTACTATGTGTGCAGATACTTTAAAATGCGGAAGTTGGGTATGCCTGATGGTGTGATTCAGCACAAACTCATGATGGATGGCGTTACGCTCGACATTCTGAAGTACGTTGATCCAACTAGATGAGCCAAACCGTGATGATTTTTTGTCCAGTTATAGATCACTAACTACGATGTGTGGTTTAAATGCGTTGCAGCATGGACCCCGAAGGCCCGTCTCCAAATGCTATGGGTGCAGCTCCAGCGACCCCACCACCACCAGCTGATGTTACTCAACCGCCACTTCCTCCAGGTTTGCCACCACCACCACCAGTCCGACCAGTAGGTGGTTACCACCTCCTCCTGTGAAGAGATACGACGACTCCGACTCCGATTTTGACTCTGATTGAAATATTTCAGCTTACGCCTATGGTTCCGAACTAATGCCACGTATCCTGACAGTCATGGTTTATGAATTTGGTATGATGAACAGCGAAGTTATTCTTTGAACAGTTTGTGTCCGTTACCGCAATACACGAGTTTGTTTATTTTAGCTGACTTTCTTCTAACCTGGTATACGTTCTGGTTTCAAGACCAAAGAGCTACAACAAGGCTCTTCATTGAACACAAGTTTCATCGCTTTGGGGATAATGCCCAGAGGAGAACGCAGTGCTTCCGTTTAATTCGAGTTGCTGTTCTTACGTGAGCAACTAAAGAGTGAACAGTGCAAACAACAGCTCAAAGCATCATTGAAAGACCATGGAGGAAGTGAGCGGGGAAGCAACTGTAAGTACAGTCGATCAAGCCCCAGCGACAATCATGGAAACGACCACAACAGTGCCGACAGCGACGTCAGAAACGACGACTGCACCATCGAGACCGCAGACAGGTGATACCATCACACGACATACAATGATAGTACCAAACCAAGTAACAAGCCTTCCGGCGCAGGTGAATCCTCTTCGGAGAGGTCCGTCAGCATCGCGAATTCATGAGGCGGCAGACGCAGAGGCCGTGTTACGTCAAGTGGAGCAACTGGACACACTTATCAATGCAAACGCCACACTTAAGTCTGTTCAAACACCAACACACCGGGCTTCCATCAGTCAGAAGCATATTTTAGGGTTTCTTGAGAAACAAGCACGTTCAGCCTTATCACCAGACGTGAGCCAAGATGAAGCTTCATCAACTGGAAGTGGTGCTAGCTCAATCACGCACGGTAACTCGAGAAAAGTATTCCCACATATCGAAAACAAACTGGAAACGATCGGCAGTGGTGACCTCGATGTAGATGGTTCTAAAGCGGCTAATGCTTCGATGCATCGAAAGTCAACGCGAAAGTCACTCGCAGAACGCCTTAGCTCTCTGGTGTCGGATGATCCTGATAGTCGACAAACAACTGCATCCCCACGCCAACGAAAAACCAGCAACGTCGATATTAGACGGCGTAGCAACAGAAACAGCCGTGTCGACAGTCGACGGCGAAGTAGTACAATTATTGCGGATGTGTCCAAGTTTAAGCAAACTGTGTCACGGATGTTTGAGAAGGCCTCGCAAATTAAATTGGATGATGAGCGCTCGGCTCGGGTGGCAGAGCTTGTTGACAGCGAAGTTATGGTTTTGAATGCTAGCCAACTGGCTCAGAGCCAGCAACGCAAGGCGGAAAAGTTCACGATTTCGATACACTCCACCTTCCGCCACTGGTGGGATTTTGTCATCACTACGTCCATCGCATACGTAATTGTGACGACCCCTATCAAGGTAGGCTTTGATGTGCAGTCTTCGGGCTTGAATTACGTTCTCGATGTGGCAGTCGACGTGATCTACCTCATTGAGATGGTACTCAATTTTTTCACAAGCTACGAGGACGATGCAACCGGCGAGGAAATAAAGAATTTAGACAAGATTCGTAAAAACTATCTCCAGAGCTGGTTTCTCGTGGACGCGGTTAGCAGTTTTCCTTCTTCACTTGTCGGTACGACAAATGGACTGCTAACTCTCTCGAAAATTCTCAAGGTGGCTCGTGTGGCGAAAGTCTCCGACTCAGGACTTGTTCGCACATTGTCTGGGCATGTCGACCGCTCGATGAATCCGTCCATGCTACGAATGTTAAAGCTCACAGTCATCTTCCTGGTTTCGCAGCATCTGATCGCATGTTCGTATTACTACATCAGTTTGAATCAGAGCGTCGAGACGACGTGGGCCCCTACACATGAAGTTCGTAACAGCGATTCCCTTGGTCAGCAGTACGTTGATGCGTTTTACTTCGCAATTATGGTGACGACAGCAAACGATGTTAACCCGACCAATCCTATAGAAAAGTTATTCACTTCAGTGATGCTTTTCGTGGGAATTGTAATCAATGCCAGTATTATCGGTAGTGCTGCAAACTTGCTGGCGAACCTGGACAAAGAGGAGATAGCTCGGAAAAACCAAATGGATACCATAAACAACTATCTGCGATTTAAGAAGGTACCATTGAACCTACAGAACAAAATCCGCCGGTATTACGACTACGCGTTGACTACACGTCTGCAAGATCCTACTGAGAATCTGTTTGCTGATTTACCAGACCGCCTCAAATTGCTACTCAAATTGAATCTCCACTCGCAGTTTGTTCGAAAAGTTCCGCTCTTTCGGGCTTTATCTCACTCAGGCGTGGTAGCTATTATCCAGTGCCTCGTTCCAGTAGTTGCCATGCCAGGCGAAGTGATTATTGTGTTTGGTGAGGTCGCCAGCGAGTTTTACTTCATTAAGACCGGTCAAGTTTCTCTATACGTACCTGGGCTGATGGATAACATTCCTTTGAGCAATCTCGGCGAAGGATCATTTTTTGGGGAGACTTCGCTCCTTACAGGTGAACCAACAACGGCGGAAGCAAAGGCGGAACGAATGTGCGAGCTCATGTATCTAAGTAAGGGCGACTTCGAAACCATTGTCGACAAATTCCCTACGTTTTTCCTTGCAGTCCGACGTATTAGTGAATCGCGTATGCAGACCGCGCAAAACATTCAGAAAATGTCCAAAATGAACCGCCGACCCACGCAGATGCTGACTAAGAAGTTTAGTCTTCGAAGTGTGGCCCAGGAAGCATTGCTCAAGTCTCGGTTGGGTGATCGCGTGGAAGCGCTGAATGGCAGGTCTAATGGTCGAGTTGGGTCGATAGTTGGCAACGGGAAGAGATTGCTCTCAGCTGGACGGCGGAAGTCGATGCCGTCGTTTAATGTTAATTTCGTTGAGAGACTATCGTTGGCTCAGGCACGGCATTTCACTCATCTTCGCGCCATGAGGGACATGAACAGCACCACCGAGGACGATACTTTTTGGGATTAAATGATAAGTACAGTGTAGGTAAGGTTACTAGAGGATCAAAGTGTGATTAACATCACTAACAAATGTCATTTTGTAGACAACGTGACGATTCCTGGGCATACCATTTGCTTTTAGTGTAGTTGAACAGCCAGCTGATCTGAATCCTAGCAGACTAGAGCGTTACGAACGGCTTGGTTCCAAGACATCTATCCAGCAGTGGAAGAATCGCTGGAAGAACCTCCTGCTACGTGGTGGCGACACAACCGGAAGTCTCACGTGCTTTGGGGTCAGCAGAACCCTTGGTTGAGCGTGACAGATCCTGACGAACGAACGGTCAATGGAAGACGCTTCACTCTATCATTTCTTCTCCACCGTGACATTGATTTAGCTGATGAAAGTATACCATATCTGGTTGCGGAGGGTGGTGGCTGCTGTTAGTATTATTGCTATCGCGGAAGTGACAACACAATGCTATCGTGATGAGAGTCTACGAACAGAAAGTAGTGCTGTGATGAGAACGAAAGGCAATGTAAGACACCTACAAGGGAGCACCAGTGGCGAGAATGACAACGGTACTATGATGTCGAAGGCGCTGTCAGATACAAAAATACTGATGGATTTCGGCAGCAAAGATGAAGGCACCTCATCCTTGAGCTCCGAGGCAAGTAATTCGGGGAAAATAGTCACCGGCGAGACCCCATCAGTACCCACAGAGACAGTGAGCAATGCACAACAAGATAAAACGAAACCCGACACAGGTACTGCCACAGAGAGCAGCTCCCAATATACAGAATCATCAATTTCGCCGGCGTCTACAGTGCTTGAAAGTGCGTCGAAAACAGAAATGCAGTCGAAGTTATCAGTGGGTAACCAAGATCGTACGGAATCGAACACTTCTGCACTACCTGTGAAGGCAAAACTCACCAACTCGGAGTCGGTTGAATTGGGCACTGAAAGCAAGGAAAAAAGAGTAATGATTCAACAGCCACAAGTACAATGCCATCACTGGATAAGGATTTACACAAGGAAATTGTTTTGACCGGGAGCACCTTGTCGAAACAAGGTAATTCCAGTGATAAGGGACAAAATTCGGATGCTATAGATCAAGTAGCTTCTGCGCAAGCACATAGCGACCAAGGTAACGAACATGCAGCCATCACTGAAAAGCAAAAGAAAGCGTTTGAGAATGCTGGTGAGCTTCAAGCAAATGGTGATAGAAGCAGCAGTGGCGTCGATTTTACCATTCCGAACAACTCAAATAGAGTAAAGAACCATGTCACAAACGTAGTACAAGAAGCTAGCAGCACGGGCTCTTCCAAAAACGACTCCACAACTAATGTTAAAGGAAACAGCAGTGACAATGGTGACAACTCGAGCAACATACAACCACGATCATCACCTGGCGAGCGTCACACGACAGTTGGTGATTCCAACAATAATGAAAGTACCAGTAATGGATCCCTAGCCAAAACGAACGCTATTGGCAGCAACGAAACAGGAAGTATGGCTAGTTCAGCAAATATCGACAACAGTAGAAGAAACGACACCGAGCCAACAACCACGTTGATGTCCAATGATGAGCGTGATACCAACATCAACGATATGAATGGAAACGTACCACCCAATGGTAGTGACTATAACAACTTCAACAGAAATACTAAGGCAAATACGGATGCCAATCCCAACCCGAACAGCAACGGGAATCCGTCGCCATTGGCGTCTTCGACCGCTGGCGATAGCGACAGCAGCACCGGCAAGTCGACTGGCACTGGAAACGGAAAGTCGAATGGCAATGGTAAGGAGACCTCGACCGGCAAGTCGAATGGCAATGACAATGGTAAGGAGACCTCGAACGGCAATGGGAATCCGTCGCCATTGGCGTCTTCGACCGCTGGCGATAGCGACAGCAGCACCGGCAAGTCGACTGGCACTGGAAACGGAAAGTCGAATGGCAATGGTAAGGAGACCTCGACCGGCAAGTCGAATGGCAATGACAATGGTAAGGAGACCTCGAACGGCAATGGGAATCCGTCGCCATTGGCGTCTTCGACCGCTGGCGATAGCGACAGCAGCACCGGCAAGTCAACTGGCACTGGAAACGGCAAGTCGAATGGCAATGACAATGGTAAGGAGACCTCGACCGGCAAGTCGAATGGCAATGACAATAGTAAGGAGACCTCGAACGGCAATGGGAATCCGTCGCCATTGGCGTCTTCGACCGCTGGCGATAGCGACAGCAGCACCGGCAAGTCGACTGGCACTGGAAACGGAAAGTCGAATGGCAATGGTAAGGAGACCTCGACCGGCAAGTCGAATGGCAATGACAATGGTAAGGAGACCTCGAACGGCAATGGGAATCCGTCGCCATTGGCGTCTTCGACCGCTGGCGATAGCGACAGCAGCACCGGCAAGTCGACTGGCACTGGAAACGGCAAGTCGAATGGCAATGACAATAGTAAGGAGACCTCGAACGGCAATGGGAATCCGTCGCCATTGGCGTCTTCGACCGCTGGCGATAGCGACAGCAGCACCGGCAAGTCGACTGGCACTGGAAACGGCAAGTCGAATGGCAATGACAATGGTAAGGAGACCTCGAACGGCAATGGGAATCCGTCGCCATTGGCGTCTTCGACCGCTGGCGATAGCGACAGCAGCACCGGCAAGTCGACTGGCACTGGAAACGGCAAGTCGAATGGCAATGACAATGGTAAGGAGACCTCGAACGGCAATGGGAATCCGTCGCCATTGGCGTCTTCGACCGCTGGCGATAGCGACAGCAGCACCGGCAAGTCGACTGGCACTGGAAACGGCAAGTCGAATGGCAATGACAATAGTAAGGAGACCTCGAACGGCAATGGGAATCCGTCGCCATTGGCGTCTTCGACCGCTGGCGATAGCGACAGCAGCACCGGCAAGTCGACTGGCACTGGAAACGGAAAGTCGAATGGCAATGACAATGGTAAGGAGACCTCGACCGGCAAGTCGAATGGCAATGACAATGGTAAGGAGACCTCGACCGGCAAGTCGAATGGCAATGACAATGGTAAGGAGACCTCGAACGGCAATGGGAATCCGTCGCCATTGGCGTCTTCGACCGCTGGCGATAGCGACAGCAGCACCGGCAAGTCGACTGGCACTGGAAACGGAAAGTCGAGTGGCAATGGTAAGGAGACCTCGACCGGCAAGTCGAATGGCAATGACAATGGTAAGGAGACCTCGAACGGCAATGGGAATCCGTCGCCATTGGCGTCTTCGACCGCTGGCGATAGCGACAGCAGCACCGGCAAGTCAACTGGCACTGGAAACGGAAAGTCGAATGGCAATGACAATGGTAAGGAGACCTCGACCGGCAAGTCGAATGGCAATGACAATGGTAAGGAGACCTCGACCGGCAAGTCGAATGGCAATGACAATGGTAAGGAGACCTCGAACGGCAATGGGAATCCGTCGCCATTGGCGTCTTCGACCGCTGGCGATAGCGACAGCAGCACCGGCAAGTCGACTGGCACTGGAAACGGAAAGTCGAATGGCAATGACAATGGTAAGGAGACCTCGACCGGCAAGTCGAATGGCAATGACAATGGTAAGGAGACCTCGACCGGCAAGTCGAATGGCAATGACAATGGTAAGGAGACCTCGACCGGCAAGTCGAATGGCAATGACAATGGTAAGGAGACCTCGAACGGCAATGGGAATCCGTCGCCATTGGCGTCTTCGACCGCTGGCGATAGCGACAGCAGCACCGGCAAGTCAACTGGCACTGGAAACGGCAAGTCGAATGGCAATGACAATGGTAAGGAGACCTCGAACGGCAATGGGAATCCGTCGCCATTGGCGTCTTCTACCGCTGGCGATAGCGACAGCAGCACCGGCAAGTCGACTGGCACTGGAAACGGAAAGTCGAGTGGCAATGGTAAGGAGACCTCGACCGGCAAGTCGAATGGCAATGACAATGGTAAGGAGACCTCGAACGGCAATGGGAATCCGTCGCCATTGGCGTCTTCGACCGCTGGCGATAGCGACAGCAGCACCGGCAAGTCAACTGGCACTGGAAACGGCAAGTCGAATGGCAATGACAATGGTAAGGAGACCTCGACCGGCAAGTCGAATGGCAATGACAATGGTAAGGAGACCTCGACCGGCAAGTCGAATGGCAATGACAATGGTAAGGAGACCTCGAACGGCAATGGGAATCCGTCGCCGTTGGCGTCTTCGACCGCTGGCGATAGCGACAGCAGCACCGGCAAGTCAACTGGCACTGGAAACGGAAAGTCGAATGGCAATGACAATGGTAAGGAGACCTCGACCGGCAAGTCGAATGGCAATGACAATGGTAAGGAGACCTCGACCGGCAAGTCGAATGGCAATGACAATGGTAAGGAGACCTCGAACGGCAATGGGAATCCGTCGCCATTGGCGTCTTCGACCGCTGGCGATAGCGACAGCAGCACCGGCAAGTCGACTGGCACTGGAAACGGAAAGTCGAATGGCAATGACAATGGTAAGGAGACCTCGACCGGCAAGTCGAATGGCAATGACAATGGTAAGGAGACCTCGAACGGCAATGGGAATCCGTCGCCATTGGCGTCTTCGACCGCTGGCGATAGCGACAGCAGCACCGGCAAGTCGACTGGCACTGGAAACGGAAAGTCGAATGGCAATGACAATGGTAAGGAGACCTCGACCGGCAAGTCGAATGGCAATGACAATGGTAAGGAGACCTCGACCGGCAAGTCGAATGGCAATGACAATGGTAAGGAGACCTCGAACGGCAATGGGAATCCGTCGCCATTGGCGTCTTCGACCGCTGGCGATAGCGACAGCAGCACCGGCAAGTCGACTGGCACTGGAAACGGAAAGTCGAATGGCAATGACAATGGTAAGGAGACCTCGACCGGCAAGTCGAATGGCAATGACAATGGTAAGGAGACCTCGAACGGCAATGGGAATCCGTCGCCATTGGCGTCTTCGACCGCTGGCGATAGCGACAGCAGCACCGGCAAGTCGACTGGCACTGGAAACGGAAAGTCGAATGGCAATGACAATGGTAAGGAGACCTCGACCGGCAAGTCGAATGGCAATGACAATGGTAAGGAGACCTCGAACGGCAATGGGAATCCGTCGCCATTGGCGTCTTCGACCGCTGGCGATAGCGACAGCAGCACCGGCAAGTCGACTGGCACTGGAAACGGAAAGTCGAATGGCAATGACAATGGTAAGGAGACCTCGACCGGCAAGTCGAATGGCAATGACAATGGTAAGGAGACCTCGAACGGCAATGGGAATCCGTCGCCATTGGCGTCTTCGACCGCTGGCGATAGCGACAGCAGCACCGGCAAGTCGACTGGCACTGGAAACGGAAAGTCGAATGGCAATGACAATGGTAAGGAGACCTCGACCGGCAAGTCGAATGGCAATGACAATGGTAAGGAGACCTCGAACGGCAATGGGAATCCGTCGCCATTGGCGTCTTCGACCGCTGGCGATAGCGACAGCAGCACCGGCAAGTCGACTGGCACTGGAAACGGAAAGTCGAATGGCAATGACAATGGTAAGGAGACCTCGACCGGCAAGTCGAATGGCAATGACAATGGTAAGGAGACCTCGAACGGCAATGGGAATCCGTCGCCATTGGCGTCTTCGACCGCTGGCGATAGCGACAGCAGCACCGGCAAGTCGACTGGCACTGGAAACGGAAAGTCGAATGGCAATGACAATGGTAAGGAGACCTCGACCGGCAAGTCGAATGGCAATGACAATGGTAAGGAGACCTCGAACGGCAATGGGAATCCGTCGCCATTGGCGTCTTCGACCGCTGGCGATAGCGACAGCAGCACCGGCAAGTCGACTGGCACTGGAAACGGAAAGTCGAATGGCAATGACAATGGTAAGGAGACCTCGACCGGCAAGTCGAATGGCAATGACAATGGTAAGGAGACCTCGAACGGCAATGGGAATCCGTCGCCATTGGCGTCTTCGACCGCTGGCGATAGCGACAGCAGCACCGGCAAGTCAACTGGCACTGGAAACGGAAAGTCGAATGGCAATGACAATGGTAAGGAGACCTCGACCGGCAAGTCGAATGGCAATGACAATGGTAAGGAGACCTCGAACGGCAATGGGAATCCGTCGCCATTGGCGTCTTCGACCGCTGGCGATAGCGACAGCAGCACCGGCAAGTCGACTGGCACTGGAAACGGAAAGTCGAATGGCAATGACAATGGTAAGGAGACCTCGACCGGCAAGTCGAATGGCAATGACAATGGTAAGGAGACCTCGACCGGCAAGTCGAATGGCAATGACAATGGTAAGGAGACCTCGAACGGCAATGGGAATCCGTCGCCATTGGCGTCTTCGACCGCTGGCGATAGCGACAGCAGCACCGGCAAGTCGACTGGCACTGGAAACGGAAAGTCGAATGGCAATGACAATGGTAAGGAGACCTCGACCGGCAAGTCGAATGGCAATGACAATGGTAAGGAGACCTCGACCGGCAAGTCGAATGGCAATGACAATGGTAAGGAGACCTCGAACGGCAATGGGAATCCGTCGCCATTGGCGTCTTCGACCGCTGGCGATAGCGACAGCAGCACCGGCAAGTCGACTGGCACTGGAAACGGAAAGTCGAATGGCAATGACAATGGTAAGGAGACCTCGACCGGCAAGTCGAATGGCAATGACAATGGTAAGGAGACCTCGAACGGCAATGGGAATCCGTCGCCATTGGCGTCTTCGACCGCTGGCGATAGCGACAGCAGCACCGGCAAGTCGACTGGCACTGGAAACGGAAAGTCGAATGGCAATGACAATGGTAAGGAGACCTCGACCGGCAAGTCGAATGGCAATGACAATGGTAAGGAGACCTCGAACGGCAATGGGAATCCGTCGCCATTGGCGTCTTCGACCGCTGGCGATAGCGACAGCAGCACCGGCAAGTCGACTGGCACTGGAAACGGAAAGTCGAATGGCAATGACAATGGTAAGGAGACCTCGACCGGCAAGTCGAATGGCAATGACAATGGTAAGGAGACCTCGAACGGCAATGGGAATCCGTCGCCATTGGCGTCTTCGACCGCTGGCGATAGCGACAGCAGCACCGGCAAGTCAACTGGCACTGGAAACGGCAAGTCGAATGGCAATGACAATGGTAAGGAGACCTCGACCGGCAAGTCGAATGGCAATGACAATGGTAAGGAGACCTCGAACGGCAATGGGAATCCGTCGCCATTGGCGTCTTCGACCGCTGGCGATAGCGACAGCAGCACCGGCAAGTCAACTGGCACTGGAAACGGCAAGTCGAATGGCAATGACAATGGTAAGGAGACCTCGAACGGCAATGGGAATCCGTCGCCATTGGCGTCTTCGACCGCTGGCGATAGCGACAGCAGCACCGGCAAGTCGACTGGCACTGGAAACGGAAAGTCGAATGGCAATGACAATGGTAAGGAGACCTCGACCGGCAAGTCGAATGGCAATGACAATGGTAAGGAGACCTCGAACGGCAATGGGAATCCGTCGCCATTGGCGTCTTCGACCGCTGGCGATAGCGACAGCAGCACCGGCAAGTCGACTGGCACTGGAAACGGAAAGTCGAATGGCAATGACAATGGTAAGGAGACCTCGACCGGCAAGTCGAATGGCAATGACAATGGTAAGGAGACCTCGAACGGCAATGGGAATCCGTCGCCATTGGCGTCTTCGACCGCTGGCGATAGCGACAGCAGCACCGGCAAGTCGACTGGCACTGGAAACGGAAAGTCGAATGGCAATGACAATGGTAAGGAGACCTCGACCGGCAAGTCGAATGGCAATGACAATGGTAAGGAGACCTCGAACGGCAATGGGAATCCGTCGCCATTGGCGTCTTCGACCGCTGGCGATAGCGACAGCAGCACCGGCAAGTCGACTGGCACTGGAAACGGCAAGTCGAATGGCAATGACAATGGTAAGGAGACCTCGACCGGCAAGTCGAATGGCAATGACAATGGTAAGGAGACCTCGAACGGCAATGGGAATCCGTCGCCATTGGCGTCTTCGACCGCTGGCGATAGCGACAGCAGCACCGGCAAGTCAACTGGCACTGGAAACGGCAAGTCGAATGGCAATGACAATGGTAAGGAGACCTCGAACGGCAATGGGAATCCGTCGCCATTGGCGTCTTCGACCGCTGGCGATAGCGACAGCAGCACCGGCAAGTCGACTGGCACTGGAAACGGAAAGTCGAATGGCAATGACAATGGTAAGGAGACCTCGACCGGCAAGTCGAATGGCAATGACAATGGTAAGGAGACCTCGAACGGCAATGGGAATCCGTCGCCATTGGCGTCTTCGACCGCTGGCGATAGCGACAGCAGCACCGGCAAGTCGACTGGCACTGGAAACGGAAAGTCGAGTGGCAATGGTAAGGAGACCTCGACCGGCAAGTCGAATGGCAATGACAATGGTAAGGAGACCTCGAACGGCAATGGGAATCCGTCGCCATTGGCGTCTTCGACCGCTGGCGATAGCGACAGCAGCACCGGCAAGTCAACTGGCACTGGAAACGGCAAGTCGAATGGCAATGACAATGGTAAGGAGACCTCGAACGGCAATGGGAATCCGTCGCCATTGGCGTCTTCGACCGCTGGCGATAGCGACAGCAGCACCGGCAAGTCGACTGGCACTGGAAACGGAAAGTCGAATGGCAATGACAATGGTAAGGAGACCTCGACCGGCAAGTCGAATGGCAATGACAATGGTAAGGAGACCTCGAACGGCAATGGGAATCCGTCGCCATTGGCGTCTTCGACCGCTGGCGATAGCGACAGCAGCACCGGCAAGTCGACTGGCACTGGAAACGGAAAGTCGAATGGCAATGACAATGGTAAGGAGACCTCGACCGGCAAGTCGAATGGCAATGACAATGGTAAGGAGACCTCGAACGGCAATGGGAATCCGTCGCCATTGGCGTCTTCGACCGCTGGCGATAGCGACAGCAGCACCGGCAAGTCGACTGGCACTGGAAACGGAAAGTCGAATGGCAATGACAATGGTAAGGAGACCTCGACCGGCAAGTCGAATGGCAATGACAATGGTAAGGAGACCTCGAACGGCAATGGGAATCCGTCGCCATTGGCGTCTTCGACCGCTGGCGATAGCGACAGCAGCACCGGCAAGTCGACTGGCACTGGAAACGGAAAGTCGAATGGCAATGACAATGGTAAGGAGACCTCGACCGGCAAGTCGAATGGCAATGACAATGGTAAGGAGACCTCGAACGGCAATGGGAATCCGTCGCCATTGGCGTCTTCGACCGCTGGCGATAGCGACAGCAGCACCGGCAAGTCGACTGGCACTGGAAACGGAAAGTCGAATGGCAATGACAATGGTAAGGAGACCTCGACCGGCAAGTCGAATGGCAATGACAATGGTAAGGAGACCTCGAACGGCAATGGGAATCCGTCGCCATTGGCGTCTTCGACCGCTGGCGATAGCGACAGCAGCACCGGCAAGTCAACTGGCACTGGAAACGGCAAGTCGAATGGCAATGACAATGGTAAGGAGACCTCGAACGGCAATGGGAATCCGTCGCCATTGGCGTCTTCGACCGCTGGCGATAGCGACAGCAGCACCGGCAAGTCGACTGGCACTGGAAACGGAAAGTCGAATGGCAATGACAATGGTAAGGAGACCTCGACCGGCAAGTCGAATGGCAATGACAATGGTAAGGAGACCTCGAACGGCAATGGGAATCCGTCGCCATTGGCGTCTTCGACCGCTGGCGATAGCGACAGCAGCACCGGCAAGTCAACTGGCACTGGAAACGGAAAGTCGAATGGCAATGACAATGGTAAGGAGACCTCGACCGGCAAGTCGAATGGCAATGACAATGGTAAGGAGACCTCGAACGGCAATGGGAATCCGTCGCCATTGGCGTCTTCGACCGCTGGCGATAGCGACAGCAGCACCGGCAAGTCGACTGGCACTGGAAACGGAAAGTCGAGTGGCAATGGTAAGGAGACCTCGACCGGCAAGTCGAATGGCAATGACAATGGTAAGGAGACCTCGAACGGCAATGGGAATCCGTCGCCATTGGCGTCTTCGACCGCTGGCGATAGCGACAGCAGCACCGGCAAGTCGACTGGCACTGGAAACGGAAAGTCGAATGGCAATGACAATGGTAAGGAGACCTCGACCGGCAATGGGAATCCGTCGCCATTGGCGTCTTCGACCGCTGGCGATAGCGACAGCAGCACCGGCAAGTCGACTGGCACTGGAAACGGAAAGTCGAATGGCAATGACAATGGTAAGGAGACCTCGAACGGCAATGGGAATCCGTCGCCATTGGCGTCTTCGACCGCTGGCGATAGCGACAGCAGCACCGGCAAGTCAACTGGCACTGGAAACGGAAAGTCGAATGGCAATGACAATGGTAAGGAGACCTCGACCGGCAAGTCGAATGGCAATGACAATGGTAAGGAGACCCTTAGTGATGATTCTGCAATGTTTTCAAATGTGTTCATGAGAATTAGCGGAATCTTGTCAAGCAATGCGGATTCTGGTATATCTCCTTCGGGCGGCTTATTAAACCCAACATCGATCGATACCCGAGCACATGGAGTACGTGGAGAGGAAGGCACTGTCACTTCTCGTGAACCCAGTTATACAGATTCAAGAAATTATCGTCAAAGTGAATCAACAAGCGATTCTACTCAAGGTTTAACCTCAGCACAACCTGCAACCCGCACTAGTTTGTCTTATTCGTTAACTTCGCCCGAGACAACGACGGATACAACATTGGAAGCTGCTACAACTACGGACAGCAATAGTAAGATTGGTACTAACAACGATGATGATCATAAAATCACCAAAACGGAAGTATTGTCAGCTGAAACGATGGGTGCAGCAGCACATAATGCGAAACAGTACGTGCGTGGAGATCCCACATTCGCTGGCATCGATGGTGGTGACAGCAGCATTTTTGGCGAGGGTGGAGATGGAAATTCTCCTCTTGTTATTGGAGGTCGCAAGCGAGGATGGCAAACTGAAGTCCAGACCGGGTTATATGCTGGCAGTTCGAGCTTCCAGAACTGTTTGAGATTCTTGGTGTGTGCGGCGGCCCTAGTTTCGGTACTTTTACTTCTGCTGTTCCATTTCGAGGTACTCAATAAGGGCCTCACTAGCCATTTTCCAATGGGGTCTGTGTGGACTCCAAACGCTTGGGAATTTGTACTGTACACGCAGTACATCCAACAAATTGCTGTCATATCCGCGCTTACACTTTTGAAAACGCCATATTTCCTGTGGGACTTCACAGATCTCTTTTCATGGACTAACTTCTTGGTATACAAAGCTGATGACGAAAGTTCATCGTCGACTAGGCGGCGTTTGGCGACTATTATCCTCGGTGGTCTTGTGGGTTATGGTGATCGTATCGGGACAAACGAAGGCGAGCTACTGAACCATACAACGACTGGCTTCGTGCTTGTCCTCGGATTTTTCCTCGCGATTGTGTTCGGAGCTAAACTGTCGAGTAAATTTCTTGAGCGTCAAAACAAAAGCGGACGAAGAGGTGTGGTTTGGCGCTGCCTAGGTTTGGTACTTCTCGTGTGGTTCTTCTCCCTCCTTCCGTTGTGTATGACTGTATCATTTGAAGTCTCCATGGAACTCAAGGCAAACATGTTCGAGCTTTGGCCGTTGATGGTTGCGTTTGTGGTGCTAATAGTGATCATCTGTGGAGTTATCGTCGCCGTAACTCGTGCCGTTTTACACCCGACGGAGCGAGCCTTGCGCTTACTTCGTTCACGAGCTGTTTGGGGTGCCTTCTACGCCGCTTATACCTACCCAGGTCGGCTTTTCTTTTTATTGGCGGTTGCTCTACAGATATGCATGGGCCTTTGTCTTGGCATTCTGGAAGATAGTAGCCTAATACTTGTTCTGCTCGTCACGCTTCATGTCATGTTTCTTATGGCAATATTTGTGCTAAAACCATTTTCGATGAAGAACACACTGGCGAAACACGCTACCTACGCGGTCACAGTTCTCAAGCTCGCTAACTTTACGTTGGCGTTCGCGTTCCTCCCATCGTCAACACTAACTGTTGCTGGACTCTATCGTACCGCTAACACAATTATTGGTCTCAATTCACTCGTGATCGTTGTATGGTGCATCAGACACCTCGTGATGTTCGGGAACCTTGCAGTCGCATCAGCCAAACTAGAAATCGAGAACAGGAATGCCCAGGACGTGGAAGCAGCGATGGGGACATTACCGTTTTCTTTGAGATACGAATTGGTGACAAAGACTCCGTAACTTGTGTAGTGACTTGCTCAGAAGTACCGTTTCAAATAATTATTTGTTTATCTCATGAGCATGTTCTATCTGGTTGGCACTTGCTACACGTTTGGAACAGTAACTTGTCGATAAGCCCCTCTCATTTCGTGCATCTGCTCGTCCACCATCCCATCGGTAGCTTGTTGCATGGTTTCTTTAGTCGTGGAGTTACTCTGTGCAATTGTTTCCCACTCGATCACAAAATTATGCAGTCGCTGGCGCCCTGTGAGATGTCTTGCTTCTGCATCGGAAAACTTGCTGCCGGTCATCTCAAACGGACATTCCATTTTACGTTCGCCAAATGCACCCAAGTAGACATTTGCCATTCGAGCCTTCATGTAGTACACAGATTCTACTTCAGGCTTGAAATACAGCACTCGATCGCTATTCAAGTAAAAAAGTGGCACGTCGTCTTCGTTGGCTTGCCTAATCGGAAATACCTGAGCCATATCGCCGCATAGAGTCGAGTTCTTCTCACCATGGTCATAATACTCAGTACCAACAGCTCCAATCGCGTGGTCTGAGAACGAATACTGAGTTTCAGCTAGTTCTGCCGCGTAGAAATATAATTCCTTGTCACCATAAGATGGAGGAGAGCCTATATCACTGAGCGACTTGAACGATCCTAGAATTGCAGTAGCTCGTGGCTGCTTCCTCTTGTTCCAGAACATCAACGAGGAATCAACCTGATGCCCCGTGCGGAGATTCCACGAGTGGCTATTGAGTAAATAATCGCTGGGTTCGAACTTCAGCTTGACCGGAACGGGGTTCTGCAGAGTAGCTTTTTCACGCTCGAGCGTGGGGATGAAACGGAATGGAGCAGGATCAAACTTCGACATGTATCGATGCTGAAATGATATGTTTCCAGAGCCACCAACGCGTTCAGCCATGAAGTAGATTTCATGTGCAATGCGGTCGTTCATGAGCAACGTACCCGTTGCCTTGTACTTCACAGACTCCCACAAGATCGTCGGACTCACGAAAAATGCTGTATCAGCATCGATCATCATGATCTCTTCAAATTTAGAGAACATGACCGAGACAATCTTGATATCAAAAGACCGGAATTTCTTGTAGCATGCTTCAATGTCTTCACAAAAACCTTCTTACCATTCCCTTCAATCGTCGCATACGCTGCCAACTCACAAACATCGTAAAACCTGATGGAACCAAGCGCCTCTTTCTGTATGAACAACTCTTGGGACCCCATTGATACGTCTCCACAATACGGCATCTCGACTGGTGCCTCAACGCCCATTGTCCGGAGCTCGAGAACCAACGACGCAGCGAGTTTGACTATTGGTTCATAGACTGGAATCACAATACCTCGAGGTTGGGACGTGTTCTGCGCAATGTGATGAAGTGTCTGAGCTAATTGCAGCTTCTCTGGGTGGATGTGAGTCTCATTGTGCGCTTTTTGATTGCTATTGTGAAACACGTGCTGAGGTGATGGGAGAGTGTTCCATGTGAGTTTCGAGTCCAAGAAGACGGCGAAGAGACCGAGAGCTAGTAGCAATGCGATTGAAAACACACGCGGCGAACAGCGCTTTAGTGAGACGTTCATCGGAAGAGGAGACAGTGAGGGGGGCGTAACCGTGTCGGTTTAAGGAAGTAAGAGCCAAGCACATGCGATTGGATTTGTGGTAAGGAGTGCCTCTACATGTGGTGTGATCCAGAGTCATGGTCCACGTGGTAGGGTATATTAACGTTACTTCAACTGTATTAATAGAAGGGTCCTCAAACTGTAGCCATGTCAATGAGTGCCAGCAGATCGCCACAAATTATGTAGCCATCTAGTTACTCGTCTAAAGCGATAATAAATTTGAGAGTATTGGAATTCAAACGGCTAAAGCATGTTCCTAAAGCGTGAAGGAGACGAGAACTTGCAGCCCAAGGGCAATGAAGACTCGACGCAGCTGCAGCAGATGCTCACGTCCTGCATGATCAACCGCCAGATTCTGGTACTGTAATACTGATTGCAGTCTTAGTCCTATGACTTTCGTACTGATCTTCATGTGATGGTAGTGCTGTATTGCTGGCGTCCTGGTTGGTATCCCCATCAGCATCCAGCGGAAATCCTACAAACCGTTCGCGATTCTAGGCGTCCTAGGTACGTTACAATGTTTACATGAACACAATTGTCCTAATTACTGATGAGATCACGATTGATTGTAGGATCGTTTGTGGACTACTCGATTCCGTATACGACAGACTGCCGCATGATTCACAACGCCATGCAATTGGCACTGCAGCAGGAAAGAGAGAGAGATGCAGGCAAGCCGCAGTCAGGAGAATCGTAGAGCGATTGGATAAGACACCACAGATTGTCAATGTATCAAACCTTGTCTTACAAGAATGGAAGATTTGGGAAGTACGTGTACTTCCTTTAAACGTCACATGATGACAATTGATATCTTCGCTTAAGACCAACGCATGCACTTGTTACAACTACTAAACTAGTTTCTTTTTGTGGAAGTATTGCTGAAGGTGCTTCGCTTGATAGAAACCCGTGACAAACAGGATACCGATCTACACGCAAACAGAATTACTCAGCATTTTTCACGTGAAATTCTCCCAACACACGAACGAGGGTGGACATGTTGGCCTTACCTGTAAGACAGATACCCAGGTTGCACGTTGATTATTGCTCTCGATCGAAGACTGTAGCGTCAAACTCTTCTCCTGTAAAATGAACAATTTAGTATCGGCCACCAGTCCGAAATGAATCTACCAAAACATTGAGTGGCAATCACACCTTAGCGTAGTCTTGGTTGCGCTGGATAGCGCTCACGCGGTCCCTGAGCTTTATAATTTCTAAATACAGATCGTCCATTTGATTTTTCTTGGCCAGGTTTTGGTACTCCTCGTGGCTCGTACCCATCGTCAGCTTCAATGCAAACCGCTAGCAAAACCAAATCCATATCCAGTTAGAACTCTTCAGAACAAACAAGCTCAAGAATTCCTCACCATTGACGCGTCATCTGGGAGTGCGTAGTTGGATAAGTCCAGACTCACGCAGACCCAATGTGCTCCGTTCTGTTGCGCCGTGAAGGAGATAGCCCCCTTGCACAGCGTACCAATACATCAATTCCCACATCACCGATCTAGATCCAAGTACCAACTCACATTCTGACTCGTAGACTCCTTCTTCACGAGTTTGTTCTCACTGTTAGCCTTACTCGGATCGGGCTCGTAGAATGTCACAATTGTCTTCTACACTCCATCAACTGATAAGTACCAACAACTGCATCTTGGTCACAGATCTATTGGCTTCTCTCCAGCTCACCATGACATCCGACGTGTCTGGAGACTCATATTCAGCTCGGAACGTCGTTTGCTTGGGCACATCCACCAGGAAACAACGATGGCCCTATACAATCGCCACACAACGTTCCAACACTCCCATTAACACTGACATAGTCCATGCATCAGAGGAGCAAGACAGACCTCCTTCTTCACGTTAAAATACAGCGCATTCGCTGAATTAATGATGCTCAGTAGCACCAGTAACGCGAATTGGCTTGACTTCATCTTCGGATACAAATTCTGGAATAAATAAACCTGAGGGGGCGAAGACAGTGAATTGTGTGTAGAGCGATGTCCAAATAAAAAGTCAATTGATTAGGGGATGTTTCATCTGAGGGCAGGGCAAGTTGGGCAACTATCTGGGCCAATCAGAATCGAGAATGGTTTCCCTCTTTTGCCCAACTTGCCCTGAGATTTGAGGTCAGGGCAACTTTGGTAGAACAATACCTGTCCAAACGAATATCAACTAATTGTTGGCTGGCGTCAATTCGCGCCGTTTGCTCTTTGTTTGAAGTATCAGTTTGCAATGGCGGAGCTACAATTTGAGTGCCAAGAACTAAGGGGTGAGCAAGCTGCTGCTTCGACTGATCAGTACCGTGCACATAGAGACGAATCTCATGTGGCTCAACAGTGTGGCTCCACGTCTAACTCCAAGAAGGACCAAGAGCATCCTAAACGGGCGGTTAACTGGTCTGCACAGAGCTTCTGAACAAGTTTTCCTCACAGTGCGGTAAGTTATTTTTGACTTCCGAGATAGTATTCAAACTAATTCAGAAAAAACATGCAGAGAAAAAAGATGAAGATGACAACTGGGAGCTGGTTGCTGTGCGACTTCCAAATCGAGACGCACTACAATGCAAAGAGCGTCTTAGGACTTTGGTGAAAAACTATAACGTACTTGCTTGTCTAGTTTCAGTTTTTATTCTTTATATTAACAATTTAATGTGTCACTTTATAGAAACTGGCCAAAGAAACCTATACAGCTATTGGAAATAGACGAACACCAAAATATCCTGTCTATTGGGAATTTCTGGTTGATTGTCTTGCCCCTTTTCCTGGTTTACGAGGTCTCACTATCGGTGGTTCTCATATCGAGACGCCAGAAGGCGCAGGAGGACTCTTGCGCGAAGCACCTACTGAGGCTACTCCACCGCCGAACAAGAAGCAAAAACAAAGCAAAAAGGCTACTGCTCACACGCCTGTTTCGAGGATCTGTGATGCTGTTGAAAAACTGATCGACAAGATGAACGATCGTGGAGATAATACCGCGGCTTCTTCGTCTCCTCAAGTCGAGATATCTACTCTCCGGGCTGAGCTGTTATCCGTTAATGCGAAAGTCGACAAGTTAGCAGGAGTTGTGACCGAGCTAGTGGAACATTTGAGAAAAGAATAGATTTATTAAAGATTGCTAAACTTTTTACCTGGTGCAGTTAATTTTCGTCTAAAATGCATAATGTTTGTCGATATAAGATTATGTAGTGAAAAAGTTGCCCAACCTACCCTGCCCTCGGATGAAACATCCCCTTATTTGTACCGACTTATTCTTGGAATGTTGCTCGAAGAAAAAGTCATTGTGCCAGCTACCTGTTTATACGTCGACAAAAATAAATTGGTGTGTCACTAATTTTTCTTTGTGTAGCTTATTTATTTTCCAAACGGCAACATTGACGAAGCCAGCAAGTTCGGCACAAGCGGCACAGAATGACGTGGAGTGACTCTCAAGACGCTGTTGATGTTGGTAACAATGTGGACATGGGGTCAGATGACGATGACGACGTCGAGGAGACAACTGGTGCGCGAGAAGGATACATGTCGATAACTCTGAGAGTACCAAATTTGCATTCTAACTATTGCTCTGCTGCACAGAAAGCAGGAATCTTGGTCATTCCAGCCCTTTTATGTCATATCATGGCGATGATTCCATTTACGACGAGGAATTGCTGCTGATATTTGTTTTGTTCGTTACTGTGGTCCTCTTGTCGGAGTTGTTACCGCAACCGTAATATGCGACATGTATGGTCGCTGTGACGGGGTCACACGAGCACCTTGCTTGAGGAAGCGTGCTATTAAGAGTATACAAACTCTAAGTGAACGGCAGTTCACTAGTCCCTGGTCTGAGGGGACTTAATAGCCAGTTTAGCGTAAGTTTAAGACCGATGTATTTATAGTTAATTAGGTCCATTTGGCCTGTAATACAAACTCCTAATTAACTATACTTTATCCTAATTATGCATATAAAAGGTAGGTTAATTACTATTGGTTGGCCCTCAGCCACCTCAACCTACGTGGCAGTAGTGTGGCCCACACCACAGTGTGGTCCACACAACTCCATCAGAGTATTAAAACAAATACTCACAGAATTATATCAACTTTTAAAGGCGGTACCCTTTCTTAGGGTACCCCTTCATGTAACCCCGTTACATCCTCCCCCACTTAGGTTAGAAACACCTCCAACCAATGTGGAGTTAGGAAGAGAGCGCCGCTCTCTTTCCTTTCCTTGTCGATACCCATGGACAAGCCATCGTTGTGGCTTTGAGGCTTCATTAAGCCTCTCGTGCTAGCGCCAGCATCCGAGGTTTCCACGTCAACCTCCTCAAAGATGCCTAAGAAGGCAAGCACCCACGGCGCTTCGGCGCCTTCCACGTCTAAGACCGCGAGGTCAAAGACTGCTAAGGCCAAGTCGAAAGACAAGGCCGCTCCGCGCAAGGAAGCCCGCAAGGCGGCTTCCGAGGCAGGCAGCAAGCGCACCGCTGCTGCTGCCAAACAAGGAGGGAGTCCGCGACGCAGTCGCTCGCACTCCCTGCCACCCGACGATAGACCGAACCCTCGGTTCGCCTATCGGGACCACAGTCCTGGGTACGAGTCCCCGGAATTTAACATTCCTATGATCACGGGGTCAGAGTCTGACGGGGACTCTCCTGGATCCGCTAAGGATCCATCTTCTTCTCAGGATGCTCCTTCACAGGACGCTCCTGTTGATGATGGTAAATCATCAGAGGCAAAGGCGGCTTCGACAAGTTCGCCTACCAAGAACCTTACCTTAACCGAAGGTAAGGCTCGAGCCCAAGCTGCGAAAGCAGCTTCTTCAAAACGGGCTGATGAGGGTACTGCTGCTGCTAAGAAGCGCGCAGCCCCTGGCTCTCCTACGTCAGAGCCTTCAATCGCTAAGGGATTCAAATCCCTGTTCGACTCCTCAGACGAAGAAGGAGAGGAGGGGGCTGTCTCCGAGCCCCAAGAGATCTCCAATGATCTCGATGAGCAGCACGAACGTTATCAAGCTGCTCAGCTGCAAGGCGCTCCTGCGCCTCCCACGCCGGTGTATCCTCGTGGATACTACCCACCGGATACGGGGTCTGGGTCTCCAATGTTCTTGGAGCGCCTCAAGGCCCTTCGTGGTCTAAACCATGGGCGCACTTCGCGTGCCTTGGTTCAGGACGAACCACTCTTTGTCAATGACATTGACGCCGCTAGATGTGTGCTGCTTGCACCACACCGAATTCCTCTCAAGGAATTTACGAGTCTCCGGAAGAAACCGGAAGACCGTGGTGGGCTCTTCCCCGTGTGGGGGTACCCTTGGGTACAGCCCGAGAACACCGTAACCCAGACCCAGGCAGAAGACCTGTTCTGGAGATGGGTTTCTCTCAAGAACTTCACAGTTCAGGAGTTGAAAGAACTCCGGGAAGATCGTTTGCTGTCCTATGTCTTGGACCAGCGAGATCTTCGTATTGAGTTTGCCCACTTAGTCGCTAAACGGCAATCCCACTCCGTCATGGAGGGACTTAGACAGCAGTCTAAGTCCAGCGCTCAAGATGAGCACGGGTACGGTTCCGTCAACCCAGGGACCGTACACCGTAAGGCGGCTAAGAAGCCGCGGACTACTTACGCCCCGGCTGTTGATCCCAAATCTCAACAGCCTTTGGACAGTCAACCCGGAGCCGGTCTTCCGGCTCCCACGAGTTCTGTGACGAGGGGTAACCCCGCCACTTCACTAGCAGCTGGCGCTTCCCAGAGCGCCGCCGCTCTTGGACGACCCGCTCCACATGGTAGTGGAACTCGCCATTCCGATCAAGGAGGGCAGGAGGAGCTCTCGCACGCGTTTGAGTACGAGGCTCCTTCTCAGCCTTATCCTTCTGGACCCTCAACTTCGGGTCGGGACTCTGTGAGGTCCCTGCTAAGCGACGAGGTTCGTCTGCTTCGAGATCGCGTTTATGCGATCGAGATAGCCCTGGGGCTTGGACCTGGTGGTCAGGCTGCCTCTGAGGCTGGCAAGCCGGGGGCCCTTGAGGTCCTTCGTCGAGATTTGGACGCTCTTGGTCGTGAGACTCATGAGCTCCATGGGCGTGTTGACCGCCGAGTTCCGGCTTCCGCCCTGAAGGAACTCCGTCGAGGCTTAGACGCTCTAAGCCATGAGGTGCATGGTCGGATGCCCTCTTATGAGCCGCAGGGGTATTCGTACCCCTCGACTTATGGGTATAGCTCTTACCCAAGCTCTTCCCATTCGGTACCGTCATACCCTTCGTATGACTCGCGTGGGTACCAGCCTGTGTATCCGTCACAGGCTTCGACACCGGCAGCTCCGGTTTTCCAGAGGACTCAGCCTCGTTTCGAGGAGGTGAGTTCTCACCTTGGTCTTCCTCCGTCCGAGAAGGAAGACCCAGCGGATCGTGATACCGCTTAAGACGCCCCACGTAAAACGTCGTGTGCGTCGCCATTGACTTTGGGAGGTCAATGGTATACGCCATGTCTGACCAGGACCGCAAAGGGTCCGATGAAGCGGTGCTTCAACTTGTTGCTCTTTACAGAGCTAACCACCTTTAGTGGTAGGTTTTTAGTGTTTAACAACACCAATTCACCTTGTTTAAACACACTTAAGTTTCCTCTTGCATGTTTGTCTGAGTACTCCTTTTGTCTGTCTTGGGCTGATGCCATCGCATCTCTAACCCGGCTGATCAACGTCAGCCTGTCGTCTATAAACGACGACAACAGTCTTTTCAAAGACTCTGGCACGATCTCCGAGACCTGGGAGGAAAAGGCTTTCCGAGCCTCTCCCCCACTTATGATGGAGGCCACGGTGCCTCCCCGCAAGGTTAGCGGCACCTGGGGGTGTCGTAACCCATTCAAGTAGAACGGGGTAAACCCCGTTGATGCGTGTACCGCATTGTTGAGTGCCAACTCAACCATAGGAAGCTGGTCCGACCAGGACCTAGGTGCTTCCGCACAGATACTGCGCAAAGTATCTTCGAGCACGCGGTTGACGCGCTCCGTCTGTCCATCCGTCTGCGGATGGTCCGCAGTTGACATTGTCGACTTAGTTCCCAGTAGCTGGAACAGGGTGTCCCAGAACGCCCCCGTGAAATGCGAGTCTCTATCCGAGACTATGGTCTCTGGTAGACCATGATAGCGAAACACGCTATCTAGGAACAGCTGTGCAGCTTGTTTCCCGGTGACCTTGTTACGTACCGGAGCAAGATGCACCATCTTGCTCAAACGGCAGACAAACACCAATATGCCGGTGTTGCCCTTGTCATCGGCCGGCAGGCCGAAGACGAAGTCGAGACTCATCGACTTCCAGCAATCCGCTGGTACTGGTAGGCTCTGCAGTGGAGCCGAGGCGTGGCCCGAAGGCTTCACCCTCTGACATGTTTCACATGTCTTGACATAGTGTGCCACCCACTTATACATGCGGGGTCACCAAAATGTCTGAGAGACCATTTGGTAGGTCTTCTCTCGGCCAAGATGGCCACTTATCGGCGCATCATGTGCCTCTAGAAGTATGTCATACTTCATATCCCCGTCGTTTGGAACGACAACCCGAGGAGGATCTCTAGGGTCTACTCTGTAATGGAGTAACCCTTCGGCCAGCTCATAACGATGAAGCTGCGCCCGCTGTCGAGGCAAAAGCCTGTCGACTTTGGCGTCCTTGCCATCGGACAAGAACTGCACCAGTGGTGTGTAGTTCTCGTCCTTCTGATACGCCAAGCGTATCCGATCGTATACATCTGTCGTGACCCGACTGACATGAGCTAGCTCATAGTCAGGTCGACAAGACAATGCATCGGCAAGCACGTTGAGCTTGCCGCTTCGACACCACATCCGAGTACTCCTTCACAAGAGGATACACTGGACCCTCCGGGTTCTTGACAATCTCAGAACCCAAGTGCGTTGCACGCTGCTTCGTGAACCCCTCCAGGACGTCCTCGTCCATTACGGAGGAAGAGTTCAAATCTTCAGGAGAGGTCTCCGGCTTCAGGAGCACCATCTTCGCAATCTCTCCGGCCTTCAACTCGGCCAGGAAGTCCTTCATGGACCAAGGTTCAGCAGTGCTGACACCTCTAGCAGTGCCTCCAGATGGACGGCACCTGCCTTCACTTGACGACCGGACACGCCGTCGAAGATATGGCATTGCCCTTCGACCGGCCGTGCCGGTGGAGTCTCAGACTCCGAGTGTGGTGTTTGGTTATCCACACGGGAGGTGCTCAATGACACCTCCGCCCTCGTACTGGTCTTCTTGACCCCGCGTGGAACTCGGTTACCCACGCTAGAGACGCATGCTGCGCTCTCGTTCTTCTTCTCGGTCTCTTCGACCTTGCGTGGAACTATGTTACCCACGCCGGAGGCGCCCTTAGCGCTCTCCTTAGCAGCCTCTGCTGCTTGCGGACCTATGTTACCCGCTTGCGGAACTACGTTACCCGCCTGTGGACCTACGTTACCCACTTGTGGACCTATGTTACCCACACAGGAGACGCCCTTAGCGCTCTCCTCAGCAGCCTCTGCTGCTTGCGGACCTATGTTACCCGCCTGGTCAGTGCCGTCCGGCACTGCCACAGTCGAAGCCCATACGGCGCGACGACTCTCAGCTTTGGGACTTGCCGTCGTGGCAATCCCACACGCTTGGCAATGAGCCTTGGTCTCACGACCGGTTGCGAGGCTCATCGCAACATCTTCACTGGAGTCAGTGACTCCCCCATACTTCTTCGGGTGCATAAGCGCCTTGGCGACCTTCTCTGGCGCCCCAGTCCCGGACAGAGGTGGGAACATTACTCACCAAAGCTCTGTCGGAGACTGCAGGCCGGCTAACCCCAATGGCTTTGCCACGCCAATCGATCCAGGGCTCACGCTTTTCGAGCCACGGCATCTCCAGGATCAAGTCGTACTTGTCCATGTCTAGGACAAGGAACGACTCCGTGCTGTCAAAGTCCTCAAACTTTACAGCCAGGTCCATACGGACCCCAGGTACGTTAACCACCGTACCATCGGCCAGTCTCACCGAGACCTGGCCCCTGCCTTTGCTTTCTCTCAAAGCATCGGCATACTTGTCGCCATTCCGCGCGACCGTCTGGCGTCGAGCAAAGTTCATCGACGCCCCAGAGTCAATCAGGACTCTAAAGGGATCTCCATATCCCCGTACACTCGCGTGTACCACGAGCAGTCCGCCGCTGCTCTTTCTCGTCTCAAGAGCACCCAGGCTCTCAGGGGCTAAGCCTCCATGGCGTGCGCCGTCCGCACTCCTACCATGGGGACTTAGATCTTCCCCAGTAGGGCGCCCCGCCCCTACTGGTGACCCCAGTTCCCCTGGCTCTTGTGTCGCGGCTTCTGCCACGGGCCCCTCGAGCCCCTAGGTTTGGAAGGGAACTTCCTTTGCCCTCCCACAGGGCAGGCACGTTGCATGTGCCCGAGCTTCCCACATCCGTAGCAACGGATGGAGCTCTGTACGGCCGTACCCAGTTCCATTGGTACAGGCCGGTGCTAGCTCCAGCTGCTGGAGCTCCTTGCACTGCGCCTGACGACGCATTGTGGCCTTGCCACACCGATGTAGGAGTGCGAGCCTGTCGGTGGCTGTACTCCTCTCGGAGGGCGATTTGGATCGCCTCCTCCATAGTGTTCGCATGCACGCGGAACAACTGTGTGCGGGATGGGCCCACCTTCAGGCCATCCATGAACACTGTCACCTTGATGTGTTCAGGTAGGGGGTTCCCTACCAGAGGTGCAGCGAGTACTCGCATCTCTCGGATGTATTCGTGCAGCTCACGCTTCCCTTGTTTACAGGCAAGGAAGCGCGAACGCTGGCGATACTCATAGTTCGCCGGAAGGAAGGCGGCTCTAAGCTGTTGACACAGCTGAGCCCAGGTTGTGAAACAACCCGGTGTTGTCGCTTCGCGCGTGTACGCCCAGGTCTTCGCCCGACCTCCTAGGCTGGATAGGGCGAAAGCGACCCGAAGTCTCTCGGTCGAGATCAGAGCCGCGTCCATCGCGAGCTCTACCTCTCTGACCAGAAGTGGAGGTTCTCACCCTCCTTTCCCTCATAAGGATTAACCTTAAGCCTCAACGGCTTAGGTTGGGCTGGCTTCATCTCAGCCACGGGGTCTACAGCCCCTGTACGTGGGCGATAAGCCCTCTCTCGTACGTGTCGAACGGCTCAATGCGTTCGACCTGCTCGGCCGGCGTAGCAGCCGCCAAGCTTCGGAGGGCATCTCCTCCAAAGATGCCCACCATCTTCCGGACCGACTCTCAGTTTGAGTCGGTCAAATGAGGGAACTCCCCTCTATCCATCATGGCTTGCATTGTAGGAGCCACAGAGGATTCAGGCAGCCTATCTACCGACGTAGGTGTGGATTGACTACAAGTGCTACCAAGTGTGACGGGGTCACACGAGCACCTTGCTTGAGGAAGCGTGCTATTAAGAGTATACAAACTCTAAGTGAACGGCAATTCACTAGTCCCTGGTCTGAGGGGACTTAATAGCCAGTTTAGCGTAAGTTTAAGACCGATGTATTTATAGTTAATTAGGTCCATTTGGCCTGTAATACAAACTCCTAATTAACTATACTTTATCCTAATTATGCATATAAAAGGTAGGTTAATTACTATTGGTTGGCCCTCAGCCACCTCAACCTACGTGGCAGTAGTGTGGCCCACACCACAGTGTGGTCCACACAACTCCATCAGAGTATTAAAACAAATACTCACAGAATTATATCAACTTTTAAAGGCGGTACCCTTTCTTAGGGTACCCCTTCATGTAACCCCGTTACATCCTCCCCCACTTAGGTTAGAAACACCTCCAACCAATGTGGAGTTAGGAAGAGAGCGCCGCTCTCTTTCCTTTCCTTGTCGATACCCATGGACAAGCCATCGTTGTGGCTTTGAGGCTTCATTAAGCCTCTCGTGCTAGCGCCAGCATCCGAGGTTTCCACGTCAACCTCCTCAAAGATGCCTAAGAAGGCAAGCACCCACGGCGCTTCGGCGCCTTCCACGTCTAAGACCGCGAGGTCGAAGACTGCTAAGACCAAGTCGAAAGACAAGGCCGCTCCGCGCAAGGAAGCCCGCAAGGCGGCTTCCGAGACAACCAGCAAGCGTACCGCTGTTGCTGCCAAACAAGGAGGGAGCCCACGACGCAGTCGCTCGTGCTCCTTGTCGCCCGACGATAGACCGAACCCTCGGTTCACCTATCGGGACCACAGTCCTGGGGACAGAGTCCCCTGTTTTCGATATCCCTATGATCACGGGGTCAGAGTCTGATGGGGACTCTCCTGGATCCACCAAGGATCCATCTTCTTCTCAGGATGCTCCTTCACAGGACGCTCCTGCTGATGATGGTAAATCATCCGAGGCAAAGGCAGTTTCGACGAGCTCGCCTGCCAAGAACCTTACCTTAGCCGAAGGTAAGGCTCGAGCCCAAGCTGCGAAAGCAGCTTCTTCAAAACGGGCTGATGAGGGTACTGCTGCTAAGAAGCGCGCAGCCCCTGGCTCTCCTACGTCAGAGCCTTCAATCGCTAAGGGATTCAAATCCCTGTTCGACTCCTCAGACGAAGAAGGAGAGGAGGGGGCTGTCTCCGAGCCCCAAGAGATCTCCAACGATCTCGATGTACAGCACGAACGTTATCAAGCTGCTCAGCTGCAAGGCGCTCCTGCGCCTCCCACGCCGGTGTATCCTCGTGGATACTACCCACCGGATACGGGGTCTGGGTCTCCAATGTTCTTGGAGCGCCTCAAGGCCCTTCGTGGTCTAAACCATGGGCGCACTTCGCGTGCCTTGGTTCAGGACGAACCACTCTTTGTCAATGACATTGACGCCGCTAGATGTGTGCTGCTTGCACCACACCGAATTCCTCTCAAGGAATTTACGAGTCTCCGGAAGAAACCGGAAGACCGTGGTGGGCTCTTCCCCGTGTGGGGGTACCCTTGGGTACAGCCCGAGAACACCGTAACCCAGACCCAGGCAGAAGACCTGTTCTGGAGATGGGTTTCTCTCAAGAACTTCACAGTTCAGGAGTTGAAAGAACTCCGGGAAGATCGTTTGCTGTCCTATGTCTTGGACCAGCGAGATCTTCGTATTGAGTTTGCCCACTTAGTCGCTAAACGGCAATCCCACTCCGTCATGGAGGGACTTAGACAGCAGTCTAAGTCCAGCGCTCAAGATGAGCACGGGTACGGTTCCGTCAACCCAGGGACCGTACACCGTAAGGCGGCTAAGAAGCCGCGGACTACTTACGCCCCGGCTGTTGATCCCAAATCTCAACAGCCTTTGGACAGTCAACCCGGAGCCAGTCTTCCGGCTCCCACGAGTTCTGTGACGAGGGGTAACCCCGCCACTTCACTAGCAGCTGGCGCTTCCCAGAGCGCCGCCGCTCTTGGACGACCCGCTCCACATGGTAGTGGAACTCGCCATTCCGATCAAGGAGGGCAGGAGGAGCTCTCGCACGCGTTTGAGTACGAGGCTCCTTCTCAGCCTTATCCTTCTGGACCCTCAACTTCGGGTCGGGACTCTGTGAGGTCCCTGCTAAGCGACGAGGTTCGTCTGCTTCGAGATCGCGTTTATGCGATCGAGATAGCCCTGGGGCTTGGACCTGGTGGTCAGGCTGCCTCTGAGGCTGGCAAGCCGGGGGCCCTTGAGGTCCTTCGTCGAGATTTGGACGCTCTTGGTCGTGAGACTCATGAGCTCCATGGGCGTGTTGACCGCCGAGTTCCGGCTTCCGCCCTGAAGGAACTCCGTCGAGGCTTAGACGCTCTAAGCCATGAGGTGCATGGTCGGATGCCCTCTTATGAGCCGCAGGGGTATTCGTACCCCTCGACTTATGGGTATAGCTCTTACCCAAGCTCTTCCCATTCGGTACCGTCATACCCTTCGTATGACTCGCGTGGGTACCAGCCTGTGTATCCGTCACAGGCTTCGACACCGGCAGCTCCGGTTTTCCAGAGGACTCAGCCTCGTTTCGAGGAGGTGAGTTCTCACCTTGGTCTTCCTCCGTCCGAGAAGGAAGACCCAGCGGATCGTGATACCGCTTAAGACGCCCCACGTAAAACGTCGTGTGCGTCGCCATTGACTTTGGGAGGTCAATGGTATACGCCATGTCTGACCAGGACCGCAAAGGGTCCGATGAAGCGGTGCTTCAACTTGTTGCTCTTTACAGAGCTAACCACCTTTAGTGGTAGGTTTTTAGTGTTTAACAACACCAATTCACCTTGTTTAAACACACTTAAGTTTCCTCTTGCATGTTTGTCTGAGTACTCCTTTTGTCTGTCTTGGGCTGATGCCATCGCATCTCTAACCCGGCTGATCAACGTCAGCCTGTCGTCTATAAACGACGACAACAGTCTTTTCAAAGACTCTGGCACGATCTCCGAGACCTGGGAGGAAAAGGCTTTCCGAGCCTCTCCCCCACTTATGATGGAGGCCACGGTGCCTCCCCGCAAGGTTAGCGGCACCTGGGGGTGTCGTAACCCATTCAAGTAGAACGGGGTAAACCCCGTTGATGCGTGTACCGCATTGTTGAGTGTCAACTCAACCATAGGAAGCTGGTCCGACCAGGACCTAGGTGCTTCCGCACAGATACTGCGCAAAGTATCTTCGAGCACGCGGTTGACGCGCTCCGTCTGTCCATCCGTCTGCGGATGGTCCGCAGTTGACATTGTCGACTTAGTTCCCAGTAGCTGGAACAGGGTGTCCCAGAACGCCCCCGTGAAATGCGAGTCTCTATCCGAGACTATGGTCTCTGGTAGACCATGATAGCGAAACACGCTATCTAGGAACAGCTGTGCAGCTTGTTTCCCGGTGACCTTGTTACGTACCGGAGCAAGATGCACCATCTTGCTCAAACGGCAGACAAACACCAATATGCCGGTGTTGCCCTTGTCATCGGCCGGCAGGCCGAAGACGAAGTCGAGACTCATCGACTTCCAGCAATCCGCTGGTACTGGTAGGCTCTGCAGTGGAGCCGAGGCGTGGCCCGAAGGCTTCACCCTCTGACATGTTTCACATGTCTTGACATAGTGTGCCACCCACTTATACATGTGTGGTGAAGCAGATAAGAAGTTTTCCGATCTCGATCTCGTCCCGTCAATCAAGATCAAGAACAATCCCTCTCTACGGTGATCCTCGATATAGTGACATTCACTATAATGACCCAGTGAATGCGTGTGCCATCATCCCTGCCCAAGACGATTGTACCCACGCGATATCGATCCTGACAGGTAAATATCGATCTTAGCTTTATTATGGGTTTTAAGAAGCCAGTGCGGTATGGATAGCCACAGATGGGAAGCATAGGATATTAACCATTAATTCAGAGTTGTTTTTACCTTCTACTACACAAGTCTTCCTTCTTCTTCGCTATTCCGGGTAGGGATATACAAGATTGGCCCTCCCGACGTCACGCAGGATCAAGATCGACACTAAGTGGAACCCCTACGCCCAGATTGCTTGGCTGGACGTTCGTCAACCCTCAAATCTCAAGAACCCGCTATAGGAAGCGGCAAGCACGTATTGGAAGCTATTGGATAAAGGTCACACACCGACCACAAGACCCCCCGAGCTAAGATCGACACTGGTCAGAGCAAGATCGACCAAGTACAACCAAGATCGAAGCTCGGTAACTACACGGCGCAGCGAGTAGAAGTATCCCCGCTGCTGCCACCTCTCCCGCTGTCCTGTCAGACAGCAAGATCGACAACAAGCGCGTCTAATAGAGATCACCCGAGGAGCGATCTAGTCCCACCGACGGGTACACAAGGTGAGATCAAGTAACTTCACGGAAGATCGGAGTACCCCCTCCGTTAGTCGGCAGTTCGGGCGCAGTGTGCAAGAGGACTCCTGCGATCTTGCGATTTCGCAGAACCACTTCGCCACAATGGTGCGCGTGCCCGGATCTTTGGGTGACTCGGGATTTCACCGTGAGTCCCATGAAGAAGCGCATGCTGATCTTAGATCAGGGAAACCAGCGTCGTTGGAGATCGGATCACCAACGACACCGCTGAATCAAGATCGATCCGCGGATCGGCAGAGCTTTGGGAGGAGCTCTACCGACGGAACAGAGGAAGGTCCGACTACGGACCTAGAAGAGAAGCCTCTACCTCCTCCCCAGGTCCCTTCGGGGACCCCAGCAGATTCCGACTTGCGTCGCGATCTGCAGGACGAAAATCCACCGGCGAAAGCCATCCAAACGCTCGTCTCCAAGCCGAGCACAAAAAAGAAGTCAACAAGATCGAAGCCTCTACGGAAGAAGTTGAAAGCACCAGGATCGGATGTTGATGACCAAGACGATCTTAAAACAGTGTGGACTGATGAGTCCCTCGAGATCGCATACCACAAGAAGGAACTTCACACCTTCTTGATCAAGAACCCCGTTATGCAGATCATCAAGCCGAAGATCATTAGTGATCTAAAAGGCCCAGTGCAGAAACCAACTGCAAGATCGAGCAAGCTAGAAGCTGGGAAGGCGCTACTACAACTGATCAAGGAAGGTGGGATCATCGCAGGATCGTTCGACGCTAATGAGCTATTCGATACGAGGCTCAGTACGATCAACACGGCTTTAATGTCGATCTTCGATCTATTGAAGCCCTTGGTAGGTGAAAAGAATGTAACCTCCAAGGCCGCGACTAGATCAACCGACGACACGCTAAGATCGTTGCCAGCACTCACATTGGAAGATCAGACAGGAACATCATCACATTACGAGTCGGCGACTGAAGAAGTAGACACTGACAGTGCAGATGATCCACCTCGGATGACGCTAGGCCCTTCAGGAGCTGCCATGCTACGGCAGCGTGGAGATCATGAGACCAAGCGAGTGACGAATGGCATCGCGCCAAACATGACACAAGAATCGAATGCGAAGTTGGAATCGTACTTCCAAGCGGCTATGAGCCGATTCTTGAAGGAACAACAAGGCCCTATCAACCCCGCGATCTTAGCACCAGCAGAAGACCGAGATGTGGATATGGAGTCTGTGGGGTCGCTAGATCGACATCCAAGTCCTCATGAATACGACCCAGACGATCTCGATCTTGATCCTCCTAGACGTGCGACTGTAGCATCAGCATCAGCCACGACCACCGGAAGATCGACAAGTGTTCCACGCATACGAGTATCTGCCATGTCTGAACTCAAGGAGTTCGCGGGGAGAGAAGGGGACGAAGATCGAGCCAGGGCCTGGCTCAGCAAGGTAAAGTCTGCCTTTATGCGAGATCAAGCCCCTGACGAAGAAAAGTGTCTGGTGTTCGGCGATCTCCTCGCAGGATCGGCGCGAAACTGGTATCGACAGCTTAGTCGCACAACACGCAGTACCTGGAAGGATCTACTCAGTAGCTTCCAAGTTCAATATTGTGGACGAGGAGTGACAGTCGCGAGGCAATATTACCATGCGCGCAAGAGATCGGACGAATCTCCGCTGGAATATTTGTACCGGCTCAATGTGGCAGGACTCAGGGCCCGCCTCCAGATCAAGGATGGACCTTCGGAAGTTCGACGTGAACACGTGGAGCACTTCATTGAAACTCTCGATGACCGCGATCTTGCAGATCACCTGGCTCTATTACGAATTCCAGACGCTGACACCCTGGAAGAAGCACTTCGATCTCGGCAGCGAGCGAAAGCACGACAGAGCAAGGCTGTTTATGGATCAATCAAGCCTCGTCAGAAGAACAACGGTGCAGCAGCCCCGTCTGCTTCAACCCGGGCCGTCAGAGCCATCAAGGCGACCTCAGACAGCAGCGAGTCTGAAGAGGACTCTAGTGGATCGGATGGCGAAGCAGGATTACGTCGTGTCTACCTCGCAGCATCTGGAAACAACGAAGGGCAGCAAGATCAAGGTCAAAGGAACCAAGATCACAGTCGCTCGGAGACCGGAAACAATCGTGCGCAACAAGATCGACATGATATAGGTTCGCCACCTAAGCGGTGCTCGCACTGTGGGTCGCGTAAACATAGCGATCTTGGGTGCTGGGGACGCCTGACGTGTGAGAAGTGCGGTCGTAAGGGACATCCTTCAGATCGCTGCCTATTCACATGCAAGGCATGTGGTGACATCCACGAGGCGGGAAAATGCACCATGGAGGAATTTTACAACTTGATCCGACAATGGTACAATCCTACCAAGCACGCCGGGATGTTGCCAGAGACGGCAGAGAAGATGTTAAACTAGGACGCTCGCCGGTTTGGAAACCGGTACGAGACGAGCGTTCTAGCTATTGCATTTATGCATATGTCGAGAAACAATCGGAAGCAACAGTTAATCAACTGATCGATCCGATCGACAATACATGTGATCTTCTGGAGAAATCCACCGCTACAGTGTCAAGTCTACGCCAGATCGATGAATATGCAAGATCGAGTGTGATGATGGCTCTTGAGATTTCTCCTGGGGAATCGCGGGGTTACTGGAAGTATCATGTTCCAGACAAGAAGTTCAAGCAATCTAAGGCTATGGGGAAGATCAACAACAAAAAAGCAACTTTGCTATTTGACAGTGGTGCTGAGGTGTCCATATTGGATGCCACCTTTGCTCGTAAGGTCGGGTGCCACATTGATGAGAATCAAACGTTGGAATGCGAAGGTGTGGGACGATCTCCATATAAGATCGAGGGACGTACTCGTCTCAAGATCACGCTGGCAGGATCGCTAGTGTACTTGTTTGATGCATGGGTAGGTCCGCCCACCGGAGGTCAAGATCTGATACTAGGAATGGATTTCATGGTGCCAGCGGGTATCCGCCTCGATCTCGCTGATGGGACAATATGTCTACCCGATGAAGTCCGCCTTCAGATGGCTGGTAGGCGTCCTCTTTACGGTGACAAGGTAGAACATGTGTGCTGGAAGGATCACTACTGGATGATGTCGGGCAACGGCCGAGATCAGGTTACGCGGTCAAACGTCCAACCAGTATAAGCTATGGGTCACCAGGGGAGATCGATGGGTACCAACGATCACAGTCGGACCAGGAAGGACGCGTTATCTACAGGTGACCAATATAAGCGATCGTGCACTGACTCTCCACGAAGGATCGAGAGTCGCGATGTGGTTAAGTGGAGATCGCATTCCCCGAATTCCGGGATATGTATCCGTGGGATCAAGGAGGTACGCCGAATGGCAAAATCTCGCATATCAGGCAACTACGGATAAGATCAGTGAAGCGGGTACCAACGAACAGATCACCGAGCCAATGGTGGAGCGTCCCGAGTACGTAACACCAACTGCGATCTTACCACGGCCGGTAAAAACCATTCAGAATGTCAAGATCGCAGGGGACGGGGACGCAAACCCACCGTCAATCGAATGTACGTCTGACCAAGTCAAGATCGACCCTGCTAACGGTAATAATCTTCGCACCAAGGTCGCAGCAGACATAGGCGATCCTACGATGGATGATGAAGTTTGTATCAAGGAAGGGGGGAGCTTATTCGCAGAAGATGTGGAAGATCAAATGGCTGTGCTACCAGAAGTGACCGCGACCACGGAAGAAGTCAAGATCGAAGATCTTCAAATAGGTGATGCCAATACCAACACCCAGGAGGAGATCGAACGTCTTGTGCAGATTATCTGGAAGCGGAAGCACCTTCTTATCGGAAAGGGCAATGCCTTACCACCAGCAGCGAAGGGAGTGGTATGCGACATAGATGTGGGGAATGCAAAGCCAGTCGCTCAACGTTGTCGCAAGGTGGCGATACAATTCCGCGAAAAGTTATATCAACTAATCAAGGGACTACTATCTGCTCGAATGATCCGACACTCGACCTCTCCTTGGGCTTCACCCATAGTTGTGATTATCAAGAAGAATGGGATCGACATCCGGTTATGTATCGACTACCGCCTGGTTAATAGTCTGACAAGGCTCATGGTATATCCTATGCCGCTGATCAATGATTTGCTGGATGATCTCGACAAGGTTCTCTGGTATTGCTCCTTGGATATGGCCAGCGGTTTCTGGGTAGTGCCCATGACAGACCGAGCCCGATCGATCTCGGCATTTATTACTCCATTTGGATTGTTTGAGTGGAATCGAATGCCGTTCGGACTTAAAAACGCTCCCCAGATCTACCAGAGACTCCTAGACAATGCACTATATGGATTCGTGAAAGTGACCCAAGATCAAGATCGATCCGGCCGAAAGGACGTATTCGAGGCAGGAGAACCTGATCTAGAGAGAAGTGAGTCAGTGTTGGGACGTCGATCTTACATCGACGACATACTGGTAACCGGAAGATCGTGGGACGCGTTATGCGAAAAGGTGGAAAAGTTGTTAGACGCCTGCGACGAGTGGAACTTGTCCATCAGTGTCGCCAAAAGCTTCTGGGGTCAACGAAAGGTGGACTATCTAGGACATCGTGTATCAGCTGAAGGTTTGGAGACACATCCAAAGGATTTGTCGGCTTTACAAGAATTACCGTTCCCCACCAACCTAAGATCGATGCAATCATTCTTGGGGAGTCTCAACTACTACAGCCGATTTATTGAAGATTTCGCGATCTACGCATCAGTTCTGTACGAGCTACGTGAAGCGGATTTCTACGAGATCGCTCGGAAGATAAAATCGACTGGGGACGATGAGGGTGTCGTGGCAGAAGAGGATGGTAGTTGGATCGAAGCCAAGGCAGCGTTCGCTACACTAAAGAACAAGATCGTGAATGCTCCGATCTTACAACACTTTGATGTGGATCGACAACCGGTGGTGGTAGTATACGCCAGCAAGTGGGCGATCTCAGCTGCCTTGATGCAAGAACACGACGGGGTGTACAAGCCAGTAACTTTCACTAGTCGCACGCTCAAGCCGAATGAGATCAACTACGGTATGGTCGACAAGGAAGTGTTGGCTTTGCTCAGGATACTAGACATCTGCTATACTCAACTCGTGACAAGATCGATTAAAGTATTGACGCGCCACTCCACATTGGCATGGTTACTTCACTCATCTGGATTGCAAGGACGGTTAGGACGATGGGCTGCACTTCTATCAAGCTGGACCCTTGAGATCGTCAAATGTACCAGAGGAGAGGACGAGATCTTAGGCGTGATCGCGGCAAGTATTACGCCCCGCAAGGAAGTGGACTCGATCTTGATTTCGATCGCTCCCAGGAAACAACCGCGACAAGTGATCTCGATGCCACCTCCAACAGTGGAGCCAGACGAGAGATTGCTAGTTGTTAGTTTTGATGGATCAGCACGTGTGAAACGAAGTGGCGGAGCATACAGTGGAATAGTGTGGAGCCTACCAGAATGGACAGTGATCTCAGCAGCTTCGAAGTATAAGCTCGATCTTACGGTAAATGAGGAGGCTGAGTATCATGGTCTGCTTCTATGCCTCGATCTCCTGTCAGATATGGACAGGGGACGCCTGATTATCTGTGGAGATTCTAACTTGGTGATCAGACAAATGAAGGGTGAGATCGAGTGCAAAGCCCGGGGTTAACGTTGTTACGGCAGCAGGCACTGGAACGTCTCCGATCTTGGCCCAACCATGAGTTCCTTCATATGAAGCGAGATTGGAACCAAAGCGCAGATAGTCTGGCGAGTGCCGCATTACGTCGCGAAAGTGGAGTGGTGATTGTCACGGAAGAGGAGCGCCAAGATCTTATGACTCTCAATAGATTGGATGAGTTGCTAATAGCTAAGGACGATGCAGCTACAGTCAAGATCGCTGCTGTCACAAGATCGCGTAAGAAATGTCGACCTCAGGTGTTACAAGAAGAGATTGTGCAAAGAATGAGGATGGAACGTATTAGCCGAGCGCAAAATGAGGAAAAATGGATCGTCGATCTTAAGGCCTACCTGCGAGGGGACGTACAAGATCTTACTTCGACTGAAGCGAAAAGCTGTTCTAAGATCGCAGATCGCTATGAGACGGATGAGTCAGGATTGTGTTTTATTTTCCGCCGACCAAGTGGTCCGACGAAGATCGCGATCTTATGGCTAAGCTTGTGGTGCCCGAAACATTGCAAAGCGATCTTATGCACCACTATCACACAAGTTTGGAAGGTGGTCACCAAGGTATTGGACGGACATACCACAAGATCAGAGCTCATTTCCACTGGCGCGGATTATATCAGAGTGTGCAACGCTACGTGGGTCAGTGCATAGATTGCGAGACAGGAAAAGGACGCCTACGATCCACGGGGAATCGCCCGGCAATTTACAAGCTACGTACCCATTCCAGATTATCGGCATGGATCACATACCGTCGTTACCAAGATCGTACAAAGGAAACACCGAGTTGCTGATCTGGATCGATCTATTCACCGGATATGTGATCGCAAAAGCTAGCGCATCAAGGACAGCTCAGACTGTGCCGAGAACTACGAGGAATGTGTTTTCCGCCGATTCGGTGCAAGCGAGGCTATCCGACATGACCGAGAACCCGGTTTTATGTCTGACTTCTTCAGATCGTTCAACAAAATCGTGGGACAGAGACAGCGAGCAACAATGGCATACCGCCCGCAAGCAAACGGTACAACCGAACGGATGGTGGGAACATTGACACGTGCAGTCAAGATGTATGTGGAGGATGTCGACCAGCGAGATTGGGATGAATACGCCGAGCGCCTCTCCTTCGCACTCAATACTGCCCAAGATCGCGTCCGAGGAGATACCCCATTTTATCTGTTACATGGCTGGGATCCTCGATCTACGTTGGAAGCAATGATACCATTAGGATCAACGAGAAGGCGAGATCGTGAACCCCGCCGATGGCGATACCAGATACAGAAGCAATATCAACAAGCACGTGAACAAGTGAACGAGAGATTACGTGTTGCGATCCAAGAAAGGTCAGATCGACACAATGAAACGGTCCGACCACATGAGATCGAAGTTGGAACTCAAGTGTGGCTGTATCTAGATCGAGTCAAGGAAGGATATGCGCGTAAGCTGGCACATATGTGGCACGGCCCTTCCGTGTGTTGGAACTGGTGGAGAACATGCAGTACGTCTTGAGATCGCCGGTACAGAATATCGACTTTTCCCGGTGGTACATGTCTCTAAGATCAAGCCTGTACGACAATTCCCAGACCGTCCCAAGACGCGGTTGACAATACAAGATCAAGATCGATTCGATTTTGATGAAGCCTGTTACTGAAGACAGCTGGGTACGAGATCTAGATACCGACGAATATGAAGTTGAGAAGATCGTAGACATGAGATCGGGGAAGCGCACGCGATATGGACGTACGTTGCGTGAATTCTTGGTACACTGGAAAGGATATGATGAACCGACATGGGTAGATGAAGCCGATCTTAATTGTGGAGCTCTACTGTATGACTATTTGCGAGATCGAACGAATCGAAATCGATTCGAGGTCATGCAATCACATGAGGGGCCATAGGGAGGCGAGATCGTGAAGTGAGATGGTCACATCACGAAAGAGTGAAGTGATCTATCGGACGGCGATAGATCAGGTGGATGGTGGTGAATATGATACATGTGAAACCGACTAGATGACTATAAGTCACTAGGATCGAAGGCGTTAATATCTTAAGAATGACGCATAAAAGGAAGGAAATCGCAAAGAAGAAATGGATTAATCAAGAAGATTACAGCACCGCTATGTTAGAGGCTGGCTGAGAGGAAGGTGGCACGTTGACGAACTTGTCCTGAAGACGAGGAATACGCGTCGCTGGATGATCCGCAGAAGATCGGCGATATTGTAGACGCCAAGGTTCCGCAAGATCAACGGCGGACAACGCATCCTCTAGCGACGCAGCAGACACATCCGGATACCAGATCTTGGGGTGGCGCGGCTTGGGAAAATGTAGGAAGAAGGGGTCCAACAAGATATCCAGATCGCAATACTGTTGACGCAGAGCCGGGATGAGATGTCGAAATAAGAACTGCTTCCAGGCGGCTCCAGCCCGAGATCGACGCTGGCGACGACCTTCATGGTAGGCGGATAAGGCTGCGTCAGCAACACACATGTCTTCTGAGATCGGCAAGAAATGACTCGACTCCCAGATCGCCTGAGGATGTTCTCCTCATACTCCAGATATTTCTCACAAAAGCCATGAGGCATAAAGTCAACCATGAAGGAGAGAGGTCCTTCGGTGGATTCCAGAGACGCCCATGGTGGAGGGGTAAGAGACATCAAGGCATCCACAGCAGGTCCGTAACAAAATCTTCGATCTCGATCCGAGAAGTGTTGCTGAAGAAGCCACGTCGGGAAATAGCCATTCAGAGACACCGAGCAAAAGGTGACTCAACACCTTGGTGTTCAGGTGGAGATGCTCAGATGGCTCACCCGATCGACATCCCAAGGGAAGACGTCCGCTGAGCGGAATAGACGTCTGGTGATCAAGCTGGGAATCCACTCTGATCTTGGAACTTTGGGGTATGGCGGAGTCAAGGTGGTGGTTCGGAGGACCGTCGAATATCCGGAAGTGATTTACCCGCACTAGACTCAAGATCACTGTCATCGGGAGCGGAATTAGGGCTACCCATGGAGGATCGACCTCCGGAGACTGCTCGGATGGGTCGTCGGAAGGAATATCACTTCCCTCGCCACCCAAGTCGATAGGATGACCGGCAGTCCCCGAAGCACCCTGATCTCCCAGACGGCTTGGATCGACGAAGGATCCGAACGAGATTTAGCCAAAGCTGCTATACCTCAGGATCGTCCGCATCATCCTGCTCAGGAGAGCCATCTTCTTGCTCGATCTCGGACTCTTGGGAAGATCAGGAGAGCCGCCTTCCTGCTCAGGAGAGCCGCTTTCTTGCTCGATCTCAGATCCTGAGGAAGATCGGGGAGTTCAGGTTCAGGACGTCCGGATCCGGACCCTCGGAGTCAGGAAGGTCGTCAGGGATGGAGGAGGACGAGATCGAGCCGACGAGTCTTGCGAGATCGAGGCGGGGGGATGATTCCGACCCAGATCGAGGACGCGTCAGACTTGCTGGGGTCGGAAGAGCGACATCTTGGTTGAGGGAGCGTGCCACAGCCCAAAATCGACTATAAGCGTCCGTATAATGCGCTGAGAGAGCAGCATGCTCTACCCGTAGAGCAGCAAGCTCCCGCTTCTGGCTCGCGAATTGGTGATCCACTTGGGTATGAGCAGTCTGAAGATCAGCGACTTGTTGCTCTAAACGGGAGATGTTGGCCCTCATAGAGTCAACATGATTCCCACGAGCGCGAAGTTCAGCCCGAGCCTTATCCAGACGCTCAGACGAAGACGCAACCTTCGCCACCGCTTGATCTCGCTCGGATTGAGCCTCATGGCAGCTCGTGCGGAATTGATCCCGCTCCTCCTGGAGCCGAGCGATACGTCGATCTTGTGCGCTGATCTGACGCTGGAGCTGGAGAGCAGCCGCTTCCAGTGAAGCCTCTGACCGCTCCAGCGCTTGACACCGCTGCTGAGCCTTGGATAAATCTTGATCTCGATCTTTCAGACGCTGACGGACTCCAGCAGTGATTGATCTTGCGTCTGATCACGCTGACGAGCAGCAATCAGCTCCTGATCTGATTAAATAAGAGCGGGCGAGCGCAGTGGGAGGTGGGGAACCAAGATCGGGATGACTGTTTAGAGCAGCCAGTTGAGCTTGAAGGTCTGGACCTGGCGCTTCAAAGTGTCAATCTCGTCTTCCAGACACAAGATCGTACTCTTGAGATGTGGCTTGCAGTTCGTCGTAAGCTTCCCGAAGCTTGGAAACCCTGTCTAGCTTCTCTTCAAGCTCTTCGACCGTAGATTTGCTCTCACCAGCTCTGCGTTGGAATCCTCCAATGCCTCGATCAGCGCGTCATACCGATCTTGACAAAATTTGCGAACGGCATGGCCTGAGATCGGAGGTGACTCAATTTGCGATGTAGATCGCCCATGTGACGGAGAGAGTCCACGTGAGCGTGCTGAAGATCCTCATGATCGTCTTGCAGTGGCGAAGATCGACTCACGACTGATAATGTCCTCCACACCCTTAGAGAAGCTTGAACGTCTCGAGCGACGCTTGGACGACTTGTAAATCCACATGAGATCGATGAACATGGGCGTCGGCGCAGAAGACAACCGATGACATTCCGGACACGAAGAATGAGGGTGAGGTGGTGAGTTGGAAGACGAGTCAGGATCGACGGCAGCGGCTGCCACCGCAAGCAGGCCCAATGGGCCCGGTGGCATAGTCGATCTGGGTTGGTGGATGAAGAAATTGGAGGCTTGATCTTGAACCATGGGAGAATCGATGGAAGGAGATGCGATGCAGCGAGTGAAACAGTTGTGCTGCTACCACTCGCGCAGGGGACGGTTGTGGTGAAGCAGATAAGAAGTTTTCCGATCTCGATCTCGTCCCGTCAATCAAGATCAAGAGCAATCCCTCTCTACGGTGATCCTCGATATAGTGACATTCACTATAATGACCCAGTGAATGCGTGTGCCATCATCCCTGCCCAAGACGATTGTACCCACGCGATATCGATCCTGACAGGTAAATATCGATCTTAGCTTTATTATGGGTTTTAAGAAGCCAGTGCGGTATGGATAGCCACAGATGGGAAGCATAGGATATTAACCATTAATTCAGAGTTGTTTTTACCTTCTACTACACAAGTCTTCCTTCTTCTTCGCTATTCCGGGTAGGGATATACAAGATTGGCCCTCCCGACGTCACGCAGGATCAAGATCGACACTAAGTGGAACCCCTACGCCCAGATTGCTTGGCTGGACGTTCGTCAACCCTCAAATCTCAAGAACCCGCTATAGGAAGCGGCAAGCACGTATTGGAAGCTATTGGATAAAGGTCACACACCGACCACAAGACCCCCCGAGCTAAGATCGACACTGGTCAGAGCAAGATCGACCAAGTACAACCAAGATCGAAGCTCGGTAACTACACGGCGCAGCGAGTAGAAGTATCCCCGCTGCTGCAACTCTCCCGCTGTCCTGTCAGACAGCAAGATCGACAACAAGCGCGTCTAATAGAGATCACCCGAGGAGCGATCTAGTCCCACCGACGGGTACACAAGGTGAGATCAAGTAACTTCACGGAAGATCGGAGTACCCCCCGTTAGTCGGCAGTTCGGGCGCAGTGTGCAAGAGGACTCCTGCGATCTTGCGATTTCGC
>VOQZ01000654.1:0-44399 GCA_008079305.1 Phytophthora palmivora
CATGAGATCTAGCTCTTGCATAAGCGCTTCGATCTTCGTGCTGGACTGGAAAGCGTGGATGTCGGATATCCTGTGGAGAATACTGTTCTTGTGAAAACTGGACAGGTTTACAGCCTTAGGTGACCGACTGCTTGAAAGGCTGGTCGCCTCGTTGTTAGAATCATGTTCAGCACTTCTTCAACTGAAGGAGAGAGATCGACTGTCAGCGGTTTTGAGCAAGTTAGGCATGTAGCCTCTCCGCCGGCTGGAAGCGACTGGATGTACTCCTTCACACACTCGCGACAGAACTCGTGCCCGCACTTTGCAACGACCCCATCTTCCACATACTCGTGACAGATTGTGCAAGACCGCTCGTCTTCAGAACTTTCAATTCCACTGATACCGAATGGCTGCTCTTCCATCAGTGGTGCAGCTGAACTCGGAAGTTGGAGTGCTGGGTTCGACTTCGAATAAATAACGAGGTATGGGTGATCCACTGCTTGTCGGAGGCGTATAAGGAGGTCAAAAATATGGGCGTAGTTGTTTAGCATGTACCCGATGACACGTATGTGTTGAACTGTGCTTGGCTCTGAGTGTAGATGGCCTCGTAAAAGTCGTTTTCGCGCACATCTAGCCGATCCTTTCGAATACGCACTAGTTTGGGAGGAAGCGCAATGTCGTCAGCACGTCCTTCCTTGGTACGACGTAAAAGAATCTGGAAAGGACAATGTTAGATGGCACAAACTTAATAACTCAAAACACAAGATTACTTACATGCTGAAGGACGTCATTTTGCAATCTTTGCATTGCAAGTTTACCCTCGGCTACGTAGCCATAAGCCTGAATCGGGATAACGACCTTTTTGTTGAAGTACGAGTAGTGTTGTATAGCACTGTGGGTGCACTGTGCACACTTCTTGTCTGGGAAACAAATGGATAATACAACAATCAGAAACAACGCAAGTAAGTGGATCATGCACGTACTTGTAGTCGAGCATCTGACAGTCACACACGCTGCAGTGATAGTATGCGTATTTCTTCACTTGAAGAAACCGGACGAGAGAAAACAACTCACCGATTCGGTTTTGCAAAGGTGTGCCTGTGCAATGCACCACGATTAGAACTAATCTTGATGAATCAAGCATCACTGTAAAGTATGTTCACTGATAAACACCACTTGTACGTTGATTTAAGCTCGAAGACCCCACGCGCAGTATTACAGTTCCGGTCCTTGATATAGTGAGCTTCATCCAGCACGATACGTGTCCACCGAATCTGGTGAAGAGGTGACATACGTTTTGTCTTTTGGGGTGTGCCATCATTCTTCTTTGAACTCGGAGTCTGTCGGCCCCTAGCCTTTCGAGTCGATTTCTGAAAATCTTCATCTTCCTCATCGCTGCTTTCGCCAGCAGCTCTCTTCTTGGGTTTCTTCTTTTTCCTGTTTGTTTTGTAAAGCCGTCTTCTTAGCATCTGGTCCACAGAAGTACTTGTTGTGCGACACTAGCTTATCCGGTAAGTACCTCTTCCCACAGTATTTGCAAGCCACTTTGGACCAGCCGAGTGTTTTTCGGATCTCGCTTTCGATTATGGAATAGGTCGTTAGCACGATATCGTATGACGCGATTTTCTCTATCGAATCCAAACGCTTGGGGCCATGGTGAATGTAGACAGAAAGGTGGTTTGGCTCCACAAATCTCTCGATCTCACTTTTCCACTGCATGACCGCAACAAGAGGGCAGATAACAAGTGTGCCACCACGCACGGTCGAAAAAAATCGACTTTTACCGCTATTTGGTGGACCTTTCTCCCGAACGTTTTCCAATATGAGTGATATGGCCTGAATCGTCTTACCCATACCCATTTCATCCGCGAGGATACCGCCTTTGTAATGACTTTCCTCCTGGCCAACCATCCAAGCCAACGCTTCTCTCTGATATGAAGAAGGGTGGCTGTCAAGTACTTTGACGGTTCCTTCTCTGGCATGCGGCTCTTTTTGTTGAAGTGATCGTCTGAAAGCGCAAGTCGTTCATCAATAACACCGTCCCTGTCGTTCTTCTCCATGTATTTACGAACACGCTTCTGATCAACAGCATTGAGCCTTGACAGACCGTCAATTGGAACATTACTTTTCTTCTTTGCGGGCTTCTCGTCTGTATCATCTGCGTCTGGATCCTTTTTGGGTTGATTGGTTCCAATACCAGCTTTCACTCCAATCTCGGTGCATTCCAGGTGCTATTCAAGAGTCAAACAATCAATATCCCATGAGATGAGTCAATGAGATTGCAAAACCACACGTACTTTGTAGTATGTGGTGCCACCAAAGATTGAATGACGAATGTTGACACCAATGCGGATCTCCTTTTTGAGGAACTTCTTCTCGCAGCTTTTGCACTGCGTTGATTCGTACATGCATCGCCGTCAAATTTAATACATTTTCTAGACTTCAAGCAACGTACCTTCGCTCTTCCATTTGCCGCATATTCAATGAAGTAGTGGGGACCCTCGTACACATCATCATCGCTCGAGCTTTCACTCTCACCAACAATTTCAATGTCCAACGAGTCAGCGTCACTAGTGTTGACGCTGCTGCTGTTATTCTAATGTGGGAAGAGACATCTCGACTCGATGTCTGTTGTTCCTTGCGGCTATTTCCTCTGTGCATCACAGGAGATTTCTTGGACACTGGACGTCGTCTAGCCGGTTTTCGATCTTCCTCACTCAACAATGCAGCGACCTCATCATCGTCGTCATCATCTCGATTCTGAAACACTCTCTCCAACGAAATCACTGTCGTCGTCGTTGTCCTCATCTTCCTCGTCACTTAGTTCAACGACCGCATGGGACAAAGTGCGGCGAGCGATTCGACCATTCTCTTGAGCCTTAGTCGGTGCCAACTTTGCCTTGTTCCTTACAGCTGCCTTCCCGTTCCGGCGAGTAGGGATTGTCTTTTTCAAGAAGCTTCTCCGCCAATTCATCAGCGTTGCCCCCTGCTTTCCTTCTGGACCGATCTCGTCGAAACTCGGCGTCTCTTCGGCTGCTTTTCGTCCTCTTTTACAATTTCTCTTTTCTTCCCCTTCCCAGTGATCCTTTCATCTCTTTTGTCTGTCCATTGTTCTCTTTACAGTCGGAGCATTGCCAAACATTCACCAGTTGCGGCCGTCGACGAAGTGGGGGCGTGAGACACCCCAAGTGGAAGAGCTTCGTGCAGAATGAGCAGTTCACCGCCACGCGCTGCGACTGCTGCTTGCATACTGTACAGACGTCTGTATCTGAGTCGGACGGAGCTGCTGGTTGCTGGGAGCGCAGCCTCGCCATCTCGTTCACTTGACTTCAATGTGGTAAATTGCCCACTGACCGATCATCGCCAACGACCAGACAGAGTGAAGGTCAGCGGACAGAAAACGGACATATTTTGGCGGGGACAAGCTACTGAGTTCGACCAGTTGGCGCCAACCACTTCAACAAATGATGACATCCGAGAGATTAGATTACGAGAATTAATCTCACTGCAACTTTGGATTGAAGATCACCATATTTCTGTACGGCAACTCCTTCTTACGAGACGGTCATGGACGTCAAGTGCGCGAATGAACCTGGGGGCAGCACTAACTTTTTTCGGGAACGCAAAGTGCTCTCAGGCGTTGATCTTCTCCAGCAGTAGACGGAACTGTTCCACCTCGCGGTCAATTTCGTCCTCCTCTGGATCGCGAACCTCCGTCTCTGAGTCGCCGCTTCCGTCTGTCATGACCAATGCAGGCTGCTTCGTCGTCGCCTTTGCCACAGACTTGAGCTTGGGAGATACAGATGGCCGAGACTGAGTACTCGTATCTCGAGGACTTACCTTCTCTGTTGCCCTCTGTGCTGCGGCCTCTTTTTTGCGACGCTTCTTTTCCTTTTGTTTTTTTTCTTTCGGCTGCTACTGGAAGGTTTCTGACTCGCCTTGAGATCTGCAAGCTCGTCTCGGAGCAGTTCGGCCTGAATCGCGAGAGAGTGCTGCAAAGCTTCTTGATACGCATCTTCTAGCTGTAATTTAGCGAACACAAAATGACACATATCGTAAATTAGCTTCTTGAAAACGTTGTGGAAACTCTTGCAGCTCAGCAAGACTGGGTACCTGTTCTCTGAACTTGATGGCAAGCACCTCAAGCAGATATTCCTGTGCCAAATGTGAAGTATTCGCGCCAGGGCATGTGTCATCGACGTCGTCGTCATCTTCACTGTCTTCACTCCCGTCGTCATCAAAGCCAGACCGGAACGGTGACACGTAGCTGAACTGTTCACCGCAGCGGATCAAATCCATAATGAAATCCGTGTGGTCCTCACGAATAATGATATAGCGTTCCTCTTTTTGAATAAGTCGCAATAATTCATCTTCCTGCCGCTTACCAACTTCCAGTGCTGCTAGGTATTCGTCCGATAGCATGCCACCCTTGCCGCCGACCCCTCGTCTTCCCTCGCGCTCCAGTTCATATTTAAACACCAATTCCTCCTCCTCTAACACCATATCATCCATATCTTCGTCCGACTCGTCTTCCAACTCATCTGCCTCCTCATCCTCTTCATCCTCATCTTCTTCATCCTCATCATCTTCATCGTCTTCATCATCTTCATCGTCCAAAAACGGAGGGAAGATACTGAAAACATCCTGTAGAGAGCGACTACCAGAGCGCTTTCGCTCGTGATCTTCCCACTCTGCAATGACGTTGTCGTGACACTCGCAGCACAAATTCTGACCCACGAGAAACTGGTCCAGCGCTGTCAAGTATGTCTCTCGTCGGATCCGCAGCAGCCTCCGCTTAGCTACGACCGACAATTCCCTCCAGAAGTTGATGAGTTCGTCACGCGTGTAGCCCTTAGGGCCATTGAGGCCCACCACACTGTTGTTACTGCTGGTAGATCCCGTGGATGCGGCAGTGGTACTGGTAGTTGGGGCCGAAGTTGTGGATGATCCCCCGCTGCCTGCGCGCTCTGATCTGGGCGTGAAGCGGCTGTTGAGCTCCCGTGCGAAGTCATTGTCAGTTGGCCAAGGGTTTCTGCCACATTATATTCCATTACAGAGAGGAGAGTAGTTAGTATCACTGTGCATGGAGACGTGCGACTTGATCGCTGTGGGCGTACCGGTATTTTCGCGCCAGCATGAAGCCTGACGAGCGACGCAATAGGCGGTGGCGATGTAGCAACATATCTGTCTTGGCGTTGGGTGCTTTGGTATCGCGATGGACGTGCGTCGTCTTGGGGCCTCGGCGCGTCATCTCGAGTCGGAGTGCCGTCGAGTTATGCTCCGATTTATTTCTGCTGCATCTGGTGTGGCGTACACAAGTTTTAGAGATTAAGACCAAAGATGTCGTCGCTAGCAGCAACGCAGGCGGACGGCTACTACTATCCGGCGGAATGGCGGCCTGAGCATGGATCCCTTAACGCCTTCCGGGGGTCGCATCCACTGGGCAAACGCGCCAAGCACCTGGCGAGCGACGGCGTGTTGGTGGTGCGCTTTGAGATGCCGTTCAGCGTCTGGTGTACACACTGCGACGTGCACATTGGACGGGGTGTGCGCTTCAACGCGCGCAAGAAGAAGGTGGGCAAATACTTCTCGTCGACTGTCTGGGAGTTCTGGATGCCCTGCGCCAGTTGCAGTGGCGAGTTGGTGATCAGGACGGACCCAAAGGCACGAGGTTACGAGTTGGTGAGCGGCGTCAAGCAGAAGGCACGGGCGGAGGACGTCGAGAAGATGCAAACGGAGCGTCTGAACGACCCAGAACTGGCTCTTAAGCTGCAGAATGACCCGTTCCTCAGACTTGAACACGAGAACGAGGACAAACGAGCAGCTAAAAAACGGTCGCGCGGACTCCAAGCACTCGTGGAGTTACAGGATGCAGAGTTCAAGGACGACTACGGCAGTAACTCGGCACTTAGAGCTCAATTCAGGAACAAGAAGAAGCAGCTAAAGAGCAGAGAACAGAAGGCAAAACGACTGGGCCTCGGCATCCCGCTACTGGACGTGCACCCGGACGACGTGGTGGCGTCTAGGGCTGTCGTGTTCAAAGACATTCCACAGAAACGACGAGCGCAGTCAAGCGGACGACCGACAAAGACGTCAAAGTCGCGCTCCACCGACTCGAAAGTACCTACGACAACTACAAGAGAGGACTCGTTCCAGCATTTTGGTGATCCTGTCGGATCCCGATTGTTGCGCCTTAAGACTGCAAAAGACTTGCGAAGAAGAGGGCACGGAAGTGACTTCAGCGCTTTGATCTTATTCTATTTGCATTTACTTGGTGGTAGTGCTACGACGCACGAGCGAATTGACGTCGTCCAACTTTTAAAAATACAACATGTATTCAATGTCTCTCCATAAAATAAATCGATATTCACTTACTCGAGACCGGCACACAGACGCGGGACGTCACTACACAACACAGCAAGTGACTTAAAAGCGCGATCTTCGTCGCCTTGCCACACCTGCAGACACTCCTCGGCAGTCAACACCATTTCGTTCGAATAATTCGAGTCTTCGCTATAGGCACAGTACGCCAGTAGTACACGCACGATACTCCTCTTCTCGCTCTCGCTGGCCTCTGCAGCGTGGTCATCTACATCCCTCGTAATTACTTCAAAATTGTCATGCTTGCCGTTGATGATGTACTCCTCAACGTGCATCGTTGTGTCAGAGATGCTCGACGCGAGCTGCAGTAGTCGTTCACCTTCGGTCTGACTACAGTCTGTCTGGTTGTCTCCTGGCTCCGCGTAGAACGCCCGGTCTTCTTCCAACTTCGGCAGGAGTTCGTATTCGTCGTCCAAGTCGCTCAGTTGGTCGTCGTCATTGTTATTAATTGTGTTGTCCTCGTCCTCTGGTGTTTCAATCTGCTCTGTCTCCAGCTGTTGGGTCTCCATCTCTGTCCTCATACTTTCCGCCTCGAGTTTGGCACTGTGTTGTAGCTCTCGGATCGTCTTGATTGGTTGCGGTGTCGTCTCAAAGACCGCGTTAAACTCGTCGAACACATCGTCGTAGTTCTGTGGAGGCAACGGCTTCTGTGGCTTCGCGCTAGCGACGAACTTCTTGGCGATGAAAATGAGTGACGCGATAAATGCGGCTCTGGCTCGCGCCGTGGTGGCCGCTGCCCAGCAGCTCGTCACAGCAGCAGCCAGCGCCATCTTGGACGACAGTGCTCGTAGTAATGCCGCTTGTTGCGCCGCGCACCGTCGTTGCAGGGGCGAACCGCGTCGCTGCCGGCCACGTAGCGCCCCAACCTGCGCCCTGACGATCGCGTACACGGCCTCAGAGCGGCTGTGGGCCCTGCAGACTGATGACACGAGCACGTTCCCCATACTCACGAGTCAATTTGTATCAATGCCGACCATTTCTTCAACCCAAGAATAGCAAGTTGAAGCAGCACATTTTCCGCGAATCACAGGCTTCCATTGGACAAACCGCTGATCAAAGTTCAGCGTCTAAAACTCACTGTTGACCATAATTACCACGACAAGAAGCTCGCTTGGGCCCTGAATACAAACTTCGTCGATGGACATTATTTCCCGCACATTGATCGTCTAGACCATCGTCTTACTTTCTTGAGCCGACGGAGAGCCCCACGAGCTTGAGATCGATTCCATCCAACCACCTCATATGACCTTTCTCTACACCATTGTTGACGTCGACTTAAAACTGAAGTTGGTCATGACACAGTCCCGAGTCTCCTCTTGCATCACTTTGCATTTGAGGATTTCCAGGCTTCAGCCATGACGGCGCAGGAGTTCAAACCCGTGGAGCGCGAAAACGAAGCCACTGCATCTCTGACCAAGGACGCTCCGTTCGTGTACGAGACACCAGGCTTCTTCGCCGACGACTCGCGTGTGCCCCAGTGGATGCAACACCTCGTGACCGACCTCTTCAGCTTCGTGACGATCCACTACAACGTCTGGGGCGTCCCCTTCCTCGTGCTATTCTACTACCTCTACAAGATCGGCTATGGATACGTTCCTGTAGCGCTTGTGGCGCTCTATCTCCCATCGTTCCTGAGTGGCGCCCAAAAGACAGCCAAGGGCAACCCGTGGCCAGCCTTCCGCTCCGGCCGCATCTGGGGCCTCAGTGCCAAGTTCCTCGGCATCAAAGTCATCCGAGAGCAGGCGCTGGATAGCAGTAAGAAGTACATCTTCGGCTTTCACCCCCATGGCATCATCGTTCTCTCGCGCGTCTCCACCTATGGCGGCAACTGGGAAAAAGTCTTCCCAGGCATCGCGACGCGAGGTACAACAGACCATAACGTTCAGCTATGCACATGCACTAACTCTTGAAATTTTATTCAAAATGAAACAGCGCTGGGTGCCTCGACAATGTTCTACGTCCCACTGGGCCGTGAGCTCTGCCTGTGGCTTGGTGGTGTGGATGCATCGCGTTCTACGGCGGACAAGGTCTTAAATGACGGTACGAGCATCGTTGTATATCCCGGTGGCGTACCGGAGATCTTCAAGACGGATCCCAATTCCAAGGTGAACGAGCTTGTACTGAAGAAGCGCTTGGGCTTCGTCAAGCTAGCCATGCGCCACGGCGCGGAGCTGGTGCCAAGTTTTGTATTTGGCGAGAAATGGCTTTACAAGTACGTCTGAAAAGTGGGTGCTATTCATTCGACGTACTGATCTTTGTCGTGATGTCTTACAGCATGTGGAACCCTCCACAAAGCGTGATCGACTTTTTCCGCAAGACGCTCAAGATCCCGATGATCTTCTTCTGGGGCAAATTCATGTGGATGCCCAAGCAGCCACCCAAGGGTAAACGCTTTGGTGTGGTATACGGCAAACCCATTCCCACCAAACTGACAGCCAACCCCACGGAGGAAGAAATCCGCACTGTGCACGCACAGTATGTAGCGGAGATTGATCGACTCTTTTCGCAGTACAAGAAGGAGTTTGGCTACGACGACGACGAGACATTGCTCATCAACTAGGCTTGACAAGAGTAGGAAAATTTAGTTTTCTACGATTCGAGTTGTGCTGTCAGCTTTCATCGCAGAGACCGAGTCAACGATGCTATCCTCGTCGAACATTCGCAGGAGATTTGAGTAGTTGGAATCGTACTTGGGGCCTTCCCAATAAATTTTGTGGCAGATACGACAGACCCAGAACTCGGTCACAACTTCGAGCACGTTTGGGTGCACCTCGTCCTTCGTTTGGCTGCGTACGTAGTCGAGATCAACTACGTCGAACCCCTTGGCATTACATCGCGAACACCGTGACATCATCTCCTCCTTCACGAGTTTTAGCGCAAAGTGCGCCTTGATTTCTTGAAATTGTTTGAACGGGTCGTCGCTAGACACAACGAAGCATGCGCCAGCATCACGTCGATTCGCCAACTTCTTGTCACGCGTTAACAAAATGCGTTGTTCACACACTGACAATGCTAACAGAGTCGCTTTGTGGTCCTGGCTTGCGGTTTTTTTAGGAACGGAGTATGGATCCCATATAATCACATCCATTCCAATAGTTCGAAGCCACTTTCCGACTCGCGCCACCATTGAATCCGCGAGGAATTTGTACTCATGAATTGACTTCTGCGTGTCGTGACGAGAGCGTGGTGCGGCATTTAATGGGGTGATAGCTTCACCGTTCCTAAAAATGGCCGCTTGAACAGCTGAAACACCTCGTTGAATGTCACCGGTGGCCTCAATTTCAATCAGTGTGAAGTACGCCGTGGAATTCAGCCACAACAATGCATCATGCGATCCTCCACCGCACACAAGAGACTCAACATACCGCAAGGTACTGCTGGCATAAATTCGAATGGGAGGGATCGCTCCCTCAGATCGCTTTGCTGAGCGATGCCCAAATGGAGGAACTGTTCCTGGCTCGAAACCAAAGTGCTCGCAGCACTCGGCAGGTGTTGCGAGTTTGATTTTTCTTCGGCTGACGCTGCAAAGCACTGCAAGTTGAGCGGTATCCAACTTGCAGCTAGATTCGATGCACGCAACGCACGGTTCCTCTGTGTACATTCACAGCACGTTTAGGTCGAAGCGATCAGTCAGAGAGTTTACTGCACTTACCATCAGCAAAGAAACAAATAGCATTGACAGCTACAAAAGTAGCTGCCTGCTCTGACTCTTGAGATTTTTCTAATAGTCCCTTAACGGTATGAGGGTCGAGGAAAGTCAGTGCCGCGTCCAAGCCTTCACCAGTCTGTACGAGCCCCAACTCTTTTTCTTGATGCTTTCTTTTGCAGTTTTGCCAATAATCCTCTACATCTTTTGGAGTTAGAAGACTTGCAACCACCTCATCAGAACTTGCCTCGATCCTACTATTCACCCAATCTTGGCAATATTTCTTTCGCAGCGTAATGCACTTCGTCACTTCCTCGCTGGTCAATGGTGACCGATAAATAAGCTCATGAATCTCAACTGATGTTGTTTTCCAGGACGGTAGCGCGGCGCTTTCGTTTTTACGACTGTAACAACTTCATATGTGAGTTCACAGTAAGCGCTATGGCAAAGATACTCACAGTTTATCAGTGATTTTGACAAGGCAGTGCGCATCCAATGCGGCGTAGGTGAGCTGAGGTGCTGTAAGAGGGCGTGCATCCCAGTTGGACATTTGCATTCGCTAACAACACGAATACAACTAACGCGTCAGTCATCAACACGATACCACCGCTAAAGCATGCTTGCCTAACCTTATCAAGAGGACTACCTAGGATCATATTCGTCGCATTCGACAAGCTATTGCCGACTGAAATCCCTAAAAGCTTCGATGCGACCGCACTCAGCTAACAAGAAAACACATTTTAGTGATAGTTCAATTAGAGTAGTGGTTCACTAGATAATTACCTCCAGAAAGGGAGAGATGTCAAGCAACGCGGAACGTTCAGGAAACGTTTGATGGAGCACTTACATGTACAACAAATATTACGTAATGCGCATTTTCGCAGGATATACACAAGCCGCGCCCTACCTTTCAGATCTGTGTCGAAACCGAATCCAACCTTGAGAAGATATGGACTCGCAAACAAACGACCAAGGAATATATCGAATAAAAAATCATTGTCCTACAACACAGGAAGAATAATTATCACATGGTTGCTTCGAAATAGTAGATTATTTGCAGTTTCGTACATGGAGAGCGAGTAGATCGATAATAAACGCATGTGATGACGATGAAATTTGCAAAATGCTTGCCACCGCAGTTGTTGTTGTCGAACCGGTGGCAGCTGCAATTTTGCTTGAAGTTGGCTTCCACTCCACATCCAGACCAACAACTTGTGCGTTCACAGGTTCGGTACACATAGAGCATTCGGATCCACCAAAGAAGTGATTCATCGCACCCCGAAGACATTCTTCAGTATCGCAAAAGACGATAGCGTCATCTCCCAACTCGAGCGACAAATAACCATTCAAAGCAGCTGCTTTAGCGGAATATGAGAGTCCATCCGTTCTCAGTACGTCGCGTTGCGCAACTATTTCGGCTACGCGGGCCTCAAAATCTGAGATTTCGAGAATCTGAGCGAGTCGAGAAGCCCAATGTATTTCTCCCGCAGCCATTGTATGATCAAATAATAGCTTTTGTAGAGATACATCGCTGCCAGCAAAAGAAAACGCCATTTGCCACCGCTGTCGTTCAATGAGCTTCATCAGTCCATCATGGCAATACAGCACATCTAAAATAACAGCAGCATCAGTCCCATGACCACCTTCAATACCTAAGAGCTTCGTTCATACCAATGTCGGGATATTCTTGTTGGAGACCAAAGTTATGAACAATACGGTGCGCCTACGAAACACGACGCAATCAGACCTTACACATGATCAATCTTGTCAATAGGCTTAAGGCACTCTTACGCGCTTCACATCTTGGATTGCAATCGCATCGTCCACCAGGACCTTCGCAAGCCCTGTACATCATAGAATAAAATGTGGGGATACCAATACGATTGGAACATCACCACAATTAGACATTACCTTTATCTTCAGGCGAACCAAAAGTTCTCACGAGTAGCTCTGCTGCTGCCCAATCCTTGCACTTAGTCATCGTCTTGATCATCGCTTCGAAGGACCACTCCAACGAGTTGAAGATGGTAAGAAGTTTAACCAATGCAGTGTATTTCTTGGAAACAAGCAGACTCTGTGCCGCACCTTGGACAATTTGTGCGTCAACGTCTGTGATCGTAAACAGGTCCAAGATTTCAACTACCAGTTTCTGGTCCTGTAATATAGATAAACTTTACCTTCCTCATGTATAATTATACGCACGGCCAAGCACACTTACCACAAATTTGAGTCTTGCAGTCCTCTCACACAAAAGTCTTCTAACATTTCCTTCTCCTGATCTTGAATGAATTGTCCACAGCTGTTCTCTTCTTCTGTGAGTGTCCGCAGGGCGTTGACCACCATGAACGCCAGTGGTGCATTCGGTTGAGCCTTCTTTTTGCTTTTCTTGTGCGTCTTCTTGAGGTTCGTAGCTTTATTGCTATCTGTCTCATCCAACTCGTCGCCCTTCCCTATTCTTGCATCTGTTGTTTCTGTCCCGAGAGTCTTCTGTGCCAAACGCAGCAGGACGAGTACTGTCAACCGCCAGAAAGCGCCCGCGTCAATTGCGCTGAGGCCTGCGAACGTGTTCGCCAACGTCGTCTCCAGCTCCAGAAACTTGTTGGATCCGCGTTCAGTCGCGTAGGGACCGTAGAAGGCATCGTGGATACAGGACACCCATTTGCCAGTAATGGAGTCAGCCAGCTCGTCACGTTGAGCAAAGAGCTCCGATATCTGCTGCTCTAGACTCATCCGAAAGTCCCTGCCAAAAGTATAGAAATGACGGTTTTTGACGACTAAAATCGCTTTCTGACTCTGGAAATTGGCCAATCATGCGTCGAATGGTGGTCTCCATTTGGATTTTAATGCGGAACTGCCGGAGCTGCAGCAAGCACCTTGCTTGAGGAAGCGTGTTACATTGCGCGCCAAATCGTTAGGACCCCCGAAATCTGGTTACATTTTTGCCTATATCTCAGCTGCTACTGCGAGTTAGAAGCTGCTACTTACAGTGCTGGACAAAAGGATAGCACGCCCCACATTTTCCCGCCTAACTCATTTAATTTTTTGAGTTGAACGCCCAAACTTCGACCAATGAACGATCGTATGATGTCCATTGCTCCTATCAAATTTGAGCTAAATCCACACAATATTGAGAGACTTTCAATACAAGTGCGTGAAACTGCACGTGGTCAAAAGAATAGCACACTTTTTAAACTTGATTTTAGTATTGAAAAATTATGTGTACACACAAACTCAGAACATAATGGTCTTGCAATGGGGTTGTAAGGTCAGCTCACAGAATATAAGCGCGTGTACACATAATTTTTCAATACTAAAATCAAGTTTAAAAAGTGTGCTATTCTTTTGACCACGTGCAGTTTCACGCACTTGTATTGAAAGTCTCTCAATATTGTGTGGATTTAGCTCAAATTTGATAGGAGCAATGGACATCATACGATCGTTCATTGGTCGAAGTTTGGGCGTTCAACTCAAAAAATTAAATGAGTTAGGCGGGAAAATGTGGGGTGTGCTATCCTTTTGTCCAGCACTGTAGATATGATGTGTGACGGGGTCACACGAGCACCTTGCTTGAGGAAGCGTGCTATTAAGAGTATACAAACTCTAAGTGAACGGCAGTTCACTAGTCCCTGGTCTGAGGGGACTTAATAGCCAGTTTAGAGTAGATTTTAGACTGATTTATTTATAGTTAATTAGGTCCATTTGGCCTGTAATACAAATTACTAATTAACTATACTTTAACGTAATTATGCATATAAAAGGTAGGTTTAATGTTATTGGTTGGCCCTCAGCCACCGAACCTACGTGGCAGTAGTGTGGCTCACACCACAGTGTGGCCCACACCACTCCATCAGAGTATTAAAACAAATACTCACAGAAGTATATCTACTTCTAAAGGCGGTACCCTTTCTGGGGTACCCCTTTCATGTAACCCCGTTACATCCTCCCCCACTTAGGTTGGAAACACCCCCAACCAATGAGGAGCTAGGAAGAGAGCTCCGCTCTCTTTCCTGTCCTTTGTCGATACCCATCGACGAGCCACCGTTGTGGCTTGAGGCTTTTCATTCAGCCTTTTCGCGCGTTCAAGACACCTGGAGGCTTCCACGTCAGCCTCCCAAGATGCCTAAGAAGGCAAGCACCCGCGGCGCTTCGGCGCCTTCTAAGTCTAAGACCGCGAGGTCGAAGACTGCTAAGGCCAAGTCGAAAGACAAGGCCGCTCCGCGCAAGGAAGTCCGCAAGGCGGCTTCCGAGGCAGGCAGCAAGCGTACGGCTGCTGCTGCCAGCCAAGAAGGGAGTTCGCGACGCAGTCGCTCGCGCTCCCTATCACCCGACGATAGGCCGAACCCTCGGTTCGCCTATCGGGACCACAGTCCTGGGTCAGAATCCCCGGAATTTCATATTCCGATTATCACGGGATCAGAGTCCGACGGGGACTCTCCTGGAATTTCATATTCCGATTATCACGGGATCAGAGTCCGACGGGGACTCTCCTGGATCCGCTAAGGATCCATCTTCTTCTCAGGATGCTCCTTCACAGGATGCTCCTGCACAGGACGCTCCTTCGCAGGACGCTCCTGTTGATGATAGCGAATCATCAGAGGCAAAGGCAGCTTCGACGAGCTCGCCTGCCAAGAACCTTACCTTGACCGAAGGTAAGGCTCGAGCCCAAGCTGCGAAAGCAGCGTCTCCAAGACGGGCTGGTGAGGGCGCTGCTGCTGCTAAGAAGCGCGCAGCCCCTGGCTCTCCTACGTCAGAGCCTTCAATCGCTAAGGGATTTAAATCCCTGTTCGACTCCTCAGACGAGGAGGAAGAGGAGGGGGCTGTCTCCGAGCCCCGAGAGATCTCCAATGATCTCGATGAGCAGCAAGAGCGTTACCAAACTGCTCAGCTGCAAGGCACTCCTGTGCCTCCCACGCCGGCGTATCCTCGCGGATACTACCCACCGGATGCGGGGTCCGGGTCCCCAATGTTTTTGGAGCACCTTAAGGCCCCTCGTGGTCTAAACCATGGGCGCACTTCGCGTGGCGCCTATGAGCGTGCCTTGGTTCAAGTCGAACCTCTCTTTGTCAACGACATTGAGGCCGCTAGGTGTGTGCTACTTGCACCACACCGAATTCCTCTCAAGGAATTCACAAGTCTTCGAAAGAAATCCGAAGACCGTGGTGGGCTCTTCCCCGTGTGGGGCTACCCTTGGGTACAGCCCGAGAACACCACAACCCAGACCCAGGCAGAAGACCTGTTCTGGAGATGGGTTTCTCTAAAGAACTTCACAGTTCAGGAGTTGAAAGAACTCCGGGAAGATCGCCTGCTGTCCTATGTCTTGGACCAGCGAGATCTTCGAATTGAGTTTGCCCACTTAGTCGCTAAGCGGCAACTCCACTCCGTCATGGAGGGACTTAGACAACAGTCTAAGTCCAGCGCTCAAGATGAGCGCGGGTACGGTTCCGTCAACCCAGGGACCGTACACCGTAAGGCGGCTAAAAAGCCGCGGACTACTTACGCCCCGGCTGTTGATCCCAAATCTCAACAGCCTTCGGGCAGTCAACCCGGAGCCGGTCTTCCGGCTCCCACGAGTTCTGTGACGAGGGGTAACCCCGCCACTTCACAAGCAGCTGGCGCTTCCCAGAGCGCCGCCGCTCCTGGACGACCCGCTCCACATGATAGTGGAGCTCGCCGTTCCGGTCAAGGAGGGCAGGAGGAGCTCTCGCACGCGTTTGAGTACGCGGCTCCTTCTCAGCCTTATCCTTCTGGACCCTCATCTTCGGGTCGGGACTCTGTGGGGTCCCTATTAAGTGACGAGGTCCGTCAACTTCGAGATCGCGTTTATGCGATCGAGATAGCCCTTGGGCTTGGACCTGGTGGTCAGGCTGCCGCTCAGGCTGGCAAGCCGGGGACCCTTGAGGTCCTTCGCCAAGACTTGGACGCTCTTGGTCGTGAGACTCATGAGCTCCATGGGCGTGTTGACCGCCGAGCTCCGGCTGCTGCCGTGAAGGAGCTCCGTCGAGGCTTAGACGTTCTAAGCCATGAGGTGCATGGTCGTATGCCCTCTTATGAGCCGCAGGGGTACTCGTACCACTCGGCTTATGGGTATAGCTCTTACCCGAGCTCTTCCCATTCGGTACCGTCATACCCTTCGTATGACTCGCGTGGGTACCAGCCTGTATATCACTCACAGGCTTCGACACCGGCAACTCCGGTTGTCCAGAGGACTCAGCCTCGTTTCGAGGAGGTGAGTTCTCACCTTGGTCTTCCTCCGTCCGAGAAGGAAGACCCAGCGGATCGTGATACCGCTTAAGACGCCCCACGTAGAACGTCGGGTGCGTCGCCATTGACTTTGGGAGGTCAATGGTATACGCCGCGCCATGTCTGGCCAGGACCGCAAAGGGTCCGATGAAGCGGTGCTTCAACTTGTTGCTCTCTACAGAGCTAACCACCTTTAGTGGTAGGTTTTTAGTGTCTAATAGGACTAATTCACCTCCTTAAAAACACTTAAGTTTCCTCTTCCTTTTCTGTCTGAGTACTCCTTTTGTTTGTCTTGGGCTAACGCCATTGCGTCTCTAACCCGGCTGATTAACGTCAGCCTGTTGTCGATAAACGACGACAACTGTCTTTTTAAAGACTCGGACTCTAGTTCTGAGACCTGGGAGGAAAAGGCTTTCCGAGCCTCTCCCCCACTTACGATGGAGGCCACGGTGCCTCCCCGCAAGGTTAGCGGCACCTGGGGGTGTCGTAACCCATTCAGATAGAACGGGGTAAACCCCGTTGATGCGTGTACCGCATTGTTGAGTGCAAACTCAACCATAGGAAGCTGATCCGACCAGGATCGAGGTGCTTCCGCACAGATACCGCGCAGAGTATCTTCGAGCACGCGGTTGACGCGCTCCGTCTGACCATCCGTCTGCGGATGGTCTGCAGTTGACATCGTCAACTTAGTTCCCAACAATTGGAACAGGGTGTCCCAGAACGCACCCGTGAAACGCGGGTCTCTGTCCGAGACTATGGTCTCTGGTAGACCATGATAGCGAAACACGCTATCTAGGAACAGCTGTGCAGCTTGTTTCCCGGTGACCTTGTCACGTACCGGAGCAAGATGTACCATCTTGCTCAAACGGCATACAACACCAATATGCCGGTGTTGCCCTTGTCATCGGCCGGCAGGCCGAAGACGAAGTCGAGACTCATCGACTTCCAGCAATCTGCTGGTACAGGTAGGCTCTGCAGTGGAGCCGAGGCGTGGCCCGAAGGCTTCACCCTCTGACATGTTTCACATGTCTTGACATAGTGTGCCACCCACTTATACATGCGGGGCCACCAAAATGTCTGAGAGACCATTTGGTAGGTCTTCTCCCGGCCAAGATGGCCACTTATCGGCGCATCATGCGCCTCTAGAAGTATGTCATACTTCAGATCCTCGTCGTTTGGAACGACAACCCGAGGAGGATCTCTAGGGTCTACTCTGTAGTGGAGTAACCCATCGGCCAGCTCATAACGATGGAGCTGCGCCCGCTGTCGAGGCGAAAGCCTGTCGACTTTGGCGTCCTTGCCATCGGACAAGAACTGCACCAGTGGTGTATAGTTCTCGTCCTCCTGATACGCCAAGCGTATCCGATCATATAGATCTGTCGTGACCCGACTGACATGAGCTAGCTCATAGTCAGGTCGACGCGACAATGCATCGGCAAGCACGTTGAGCTTGCCCGGCTTGTATTCAACGCGGAAGTTGTATTCCGCGAAGAATGACAGCCACCTCGCCATCCGCTGCGACAGATGCGGCGAGTTGGTGGCAGTCCGCAAGGACGCGTGATCAGTATAGATCACAAAGGGCCTCGTGCCCAAGAGATGACTCTAAATTTGACAAGAGCGTACTTCATTGCAAGTAGCTCCTTGTCATGAACGGGATAGTTCCGTTCGGCAGCCTTCAGCTGCCTGGACTGGAAGGAGATGACACGTTCGTGTCCTTCATCGTCCTTCTGCAACAGCGCACAGCCTATTGCATAGTCAGAAGCGTCACAGACGACGCTAAATGACTTGTTTTCGTCCGGCAAGGCCAGGACTGGCGCTTGCTGTAAGCTCGCCTTGATGCTGTCAAAAGCATCCTGGTGCTGTTGCTCCCAGACCCAATCGGCATCCTTCTTTAAGAGATCCGACAAGGGTCGAGCTAGTTCAGCGTACCCTGCGCTGTACTTATGAAGATAGTTGGCTAAGCCCAACCACTTCCGGAGGTCCTTCTGCGACCTCGGGGTCGGCCAAGCCGCTATGGCCTTGACCTTCCCTGGATCGGCGCGTACGCCGACCCTGCTGACAAAGCAGCCGAGGACCTTTATCTCCTCAGCTGCAAAGACGCACTTGTCGATGTTGGCATAGAGCTTGTTAGCTCTCATGACCTCAAACACTCGACGGAGGTGCTTCAAATGCACCTCCATAGCCGTCTGGCCACCTTCGGCACGGCTATGGACGAATATATCGTCAAAGTACGTCTGAGCGAACGTACGCAATGGTCTAAACAGTTGTGTGACCAAGCGATTGAACGTCGCTGGGGCATTCGATAGCCCCTGTGGCATCACTAGCCACTCCCAGAGCATCCCGCTCGGGGTGCTCACTGCGGTGAGAGGAATGTCACTCTCCCGCATCAGGATCTGGTAGTATCCGTCTACCAGATCCAGGGCACTGTACAGCGTACAGCCCGACATGTTGTTCAACAACACATCCTTGCGAGGGATCGGCGTCTGCGCCGGTACCGTCGCATTGTTCAGCTTGTTGTAAGCGTGAACCAGACGCCACTTCCCGTTCGGTTTCCGAACGCAGAAGGTCGGCGTCGAGTGCGGGGACTTTGACTCCCGCACCATGCCCGACTTCGCCTTCTCGGCGAAGAAGGCATCTATGACCTCGCACTGCTCGCGAGGTAGAGGCCACTGCCTCGTGACACAGTACTTTGTGCCAGGCACGAGGTCAATCTCGTGCCGAACTCCCCGATCCGGCGGGAGTTGGGATGGTGGGTGCTTCGACACCACATCCGAGTATTCCTTCACAAGAGGATACACTGGATCCTCCGGGTTCTTGAGAATCTCAGAACCCAAGCGCGTTGCGCGCTGCTTCGTGAACCCCTCCAGGACGTCCTCGTCCATTACGGAGGAAGAGTTCAAATCTTCAGGAGAGGTCTCCGGCTTCAGGAGCACCATCTCCGCAATCTCTCCGGCCTTCAGCTCGGCCAGGAAGTCCTTCATGGACAATTCCTCGAGGTTCAGCAGTGCTGACACCTCTGGCAGTGCCTCCAGATGGACGGCACCTGCCCTAACTTGACGACCGGACACGCCGTCGAAGACATGGCATTGCTCTTCGACCGGCCGTGCCGGTGGAGTCTCAGACTCCGAGTGTGGTACTTGGTTATCCACACGGGAGGTGTTCACCGACACCTCCGCACTCGTACTGGTCTTCTTGACCCCGCGTGGAACTCTGTTACCCACGCTAGAGACGCACGCTGCGCTCTCAATCTTCTCGGTCTCCTCGACCTTGTGTGGAACTATGTTACCCACACCGGAGGCGCTCTCGGCGCCCTCCCCAGCAGCCTCAGCTGCTTGCGGACCTATGTTACCCGCTTGCGGACCTGCGTTACCCGCCTGTGGACCTTTGTTACCCACTTGTGGACCTATGTTACCCACACAGGAGACGCCTTTAGCGCTCTCCTCAGCAGTCTCTGCTGCTTGCGGACCTATGTTACCCGCCTGGTCAGTGCCGTCCGGCACTGCCACAGTCGAAGCCCATACGGCGCGACGACTCTCAGCGTTGGGACTTGCCGTCGCGGCAATCCCACACGCTTGGCAATGAGCCTTGGTCTCACGACCGGTTGCGAGGCTCATCGCAACATCTTCACTGGAGTCAGTGACTCCCAGTACTTCTTCGGGCGCATGAGCGCCTTGGCGACCATCTCTGGCGCCCCAGTCCCGGACAGAGGTGGGAACATTACTCACCAAAGCTCTGTCGGAGACTGCAGGCCGGCTAGCCCCAATGGCTTTGCCGCGCCAATCGATCCAGGGCTCGTGCTTTTCGAGCCACGGCATGCCCAGGATCAAGTCGTACTTGTCCATGTCTAGGACAAGGAACGACTCCGTGCTGTCAAAGTCTTCAAACTTTACAGCCAGGTCCATACGGACCCCAGGTACGTTAACCACCGTACCATCGGCCAGTCTCACCGAGACCTGGCCCCTGCCTTTGCTTTCTCGCAAAGCATCGGCATACTTGTCGCCATTCCGCGCGACCGTCTGGCGTCGAGCAAAGTTCGTCGACGCCCCAGAGTCAATCAGGACTCTAAAGGGATCTCCATATCCCCGTACACTCGCGTGTACCACGAGCAGTCCGCCGCTGCTCTTTCTCGTCTCGAGAGCACCCAGGCTCTCAGGGGCTAAGCCTCCATGGCGTGCGCCGTCCGCACTCCTACCATGGGGACTTAGATCTTCCCCAGTAGGGCGCCCCGCCCCTACTGGTGCCCCCAGTTCCCCTGGCTCTTGGGTCGCGGCTTCTGCCACGGGCCCCTCGAGCCCCTAGGTTTGGAAGGGAACTTCCTTTGCCCTCCCGCAGGGCAGGCACGTTGCATGTGCCCGAGCTTCCCACATCCGTAGCAACGGATGGAGCTCTGTACGGCCGTACCCAGTTCCATGGGTACCGGCCCTGTGCTAGCTCCAGCTGCTGGAGCTCCTTGCACTGCGCCTGATGACGCATTGTGGCCTTGCCACACCGACGTAGGAGTACGAGCCTGTCGGTGGCTGTACTCCTCTTGGAGAGCGATCTGTATCGCCTCCTCCATAGTGTTCGCATGCACGCGGAACAACTGTGTGCGGGATGGGCCCACCTTCAGGCCATCCATGAACACTGTCACCTTGATGTGTTCAGGTAGGGGGTTCCCCACCAGAGATGCAGCGAGCACTCGCATCTCTTGGATGTATTCGTGCAGCTCACGCTTCCCTTGTTTACAGGCAAGGAAGCGCGAGCGCTGGCGATACTCGTAGTTCGCCGGAAGGAAGGCGGCTCTAAGCTGTTGACACAGCTGAGCCCAGGTTGTGAAACAACCCGGCGTTGTCGCTTCGCGCGTGTACGCCCAGGTCTTCGCCCGACCTCCTATGTTGGACAGGGCGAAAGCGACCCGAAGTCGCTCGGTCGAGATCAGAGCCGCGTCCATCGCGAGCTCTACCTCTCTGACCCAGAAGTGGAGGTTCTCACCCTCCTTTCCCTCATAAGGATTAACCTTAAGCCTCAACGGCTTAGGTTGGGCTGGCTTCATCTCAGCCACGGGGGTCTGCAACCCCTGTACGTGGGCGATTAGCCCTCTCTCGTACGTGTCGAACGCCTCGATGCGTTCGACCTGCTCGGCCGGCGTAGCAGCCGCCAAGCTTCGGAGGGCATCTCCTCCAAAGATGCCCACCATCTTCCGGACCGACTCAAACTGAGAGTCGGTCAAATGAGGGAACTCCCCTCTATCCATCCTGGCTTACCTTGTAGGAGCCACAGAGGATTCAGGTAGTCAATCTACCCGCGTAGGTGTGGATTGACTACAAGTGCTACCAAGTGTGACGGGGTCACACGAGCACCTTGCTTGAGGAAGCGTGCTATTAAGAGTATACAAACTCTAAGTGAACGGCAGTTCACTAGTCCCTGGTCTGAGGGGACTTAATAGCCAGTTTAGAGTAGATTTTAGACTGATTTATTTATAGTTAATTAGGTCCATTTGGCCTGTAATACAAATTACTAATTAACTATACTTTAACGTAATTATGCATATAAAAGGTAGGTTTAATGTTATTGGTTGGCCCTCAGCCACCGAACCTACGTGGCAGTAGTGTGGCTCACACCACAGTGTGGCCCACACCACTCCATCAGAGTATTAAAACAAATACTCACAGAAGTATATCTACTTCTAAAGGCGGTACCCTTTCTGGGGTACCCCTTTCATGTAACCCCGTTACATGATGTTATTAGTATCTATGTGTAACAGGGTTACATGAAGGGGTACCCTAGAAAGGGTACCGCCTTTAGAAGTAGATATACTTCTGTGGGTATTTGTTTTAATACTCTGATGGAGTGGTGTGGACCACACTGTGGTGTGAGACACACTACTGCCACGTAGGTTCGGTGGCTGAGGGCCAACCAATCGTAATTAACCTACCTTTTATATGCATAATTAGGATAAAGTATAGTTAATTAGGAGTTTGTATTACAGGCCAAATGAACCTAATTAACTATAAATAAATCAGTCTAAAACTTACGCTAAACTGGCTATTAACCCCCCAACGACCAAGGTTGTATAAAACAGCATGAATTCATGTTGTAGGTACAACATGTTCTAATAGGGATTGACTCTAAAAGTGGCCAAAATATAGTGAAATCAAGTATAAACAAATCCCTCATAAAAGGAGCGATGCACAGGGGTAGGTCCGATTTGATCAATAAAAAGTCATTTGTACAATAAAAAGGTTGCGGGAAACATAAAAAAGGTACCAAAAATCATCCAATCATGACCCGTTGTTGCATGCTCATTGAGTGGTGGAGAGCTCATTCGATAATTTGCCGTGTCGGGGAGAAGCTGTGAGTGAACAATGCCAGTCCGACGCGAAACGCGCTCAGAAGCCCAAGCATTCATGGACCGGTTGGATGCGGTTCATTACGATGATCGCGCCCGCCTGGCGAAGGAACATAGAGCTTTCTTGAGCGGCGATAGGTCCACGGACGCTGACTTCTCATCGGCGCGCCCAAGTGCTCGCAGACTTCCACCACCTCGACTCCCCCCAATGGGGAAAGATGCTGCCTATTTGAGCGCGAATAAAAGACTTGTGTCCGAAATGCGCAGAGCTGTCGCCGCTAAGACGTCCGCTGGATCTGGCAAGAAGCAGAGAGTCATTCAGAAGAAGAAAGTCGTGGACGAACCGTGGGATCCTGATGACGAAGACGTCCAAGAGGAGAGCGACAGCGAAGAAGGCGAGAACCAAAATGGTAAGGATGACGGAAATGACGAGGAGGACAAGGAAGAAGTTGATAACTCAGCGCGGAAAGGTACATACAACATGATTCGAATACAACGTGTTAATGTTTTGCTTATATTGATATGTTTGATTGGATATTACAACAGAGACGCCTGCGTCCAAGAAACGAGCTGTCGTGAAGAAGACAAAAGCGGACGGTAGGATGCCTCGTAAGAAAAGTGCCCGAACGCTAGCGAAAGAGTCAAGGGATGCGGTTGCGGCTGCGAAGAAAAATGCATTAGCTCAACAGCGTCAGGATGAAGCCAACAAATCGCAACGCGCTGGGAATGCGGCGAAACTGGCAGCACGAAAACGATTGGATGCAGTGAAGCAGAAGGTTTCCGATACTGAGGACAAGAAACGTCAGGCAGCAAGTACAGAAGTGAGTGAGCATTTCAAGAAGCGCCGAATTACCCTCCATGTTATGGCGGATGAGAACGACATGGAAGAGTACGTACAACATGACTCGGATACAACATGTTCTATGAGCTAATTCCAATGATACTGTTTATTATCCATTAGGTCTGGATCGGAAATCAGTCAGTGCGATGTACCACATGCCGGTTCTGTTACAACCGCTACCAATGCTTTAGTTCCACTTTCGTCATTGTCTCCTACCGCTGCACCAGTACCGGTATCAAGATCACCAGATGAGTACGTACAACATGATTCATGTTGTCATTTACATCATTTTTGATACTGGATTATACAACATGTTGCTAACGGTGTATATACTTAGCTCTGGTTTTGATGGTTTAGACTCAGACTGTGATGATTCAGAAGAAGAACTTGTTTTTCTCGATGAACTGGAAACTGTCGTAGACCCCACATATTCCAACGATCAATCGCTTGAAGGATCAGTGACCGTTCCTGGCGAAGAAGAGGCGTCAGTTCATGCTACTACGCCAAGTGGTAACGACAGTGATGACGACGAGTTGGAGTGGCCTTTGCTCAGCCAGTCAGAATGGCTGGATTTTGCAGCTGATGAGGTGATGCTGTCAAAAATGCGGAAATCCGGATGGGAACTGGGTAAGGGTACTTTTGTTGGTTAAATTCCCAATGTGACGGGTACTAATTCTTTTATTTATAATTGTTAGACCCAGAGAAATTCCCACCCGATCAGAGCTATCCTGGCTTGTACGATGGTCCGCATAGGCCATCGGAAGAAGCGCTCAAATCGGCCGACACTCCGTTGGATCTCTTTCTCTTTTTCATGCCGAGAGACTTGTGGAGAAAGATTGCTGAAGAGTCAACCAATTACCACGAGCAGCATCTCGTTGAACGAGTCGACCGCATGTACAGGATGCAAAAAGTCCCTGCCAAAAAATCGAAGGAGCAGTTCATGGAGCGAGAAGCGAAGCATGAAGATAGCAAACCCCACGAAATTGTTATCCTTCTTGGACTGCTAATCGCACGGATGATTAATCCACAGCGGCGACATTTCTACGATCACTGGGCTACTACTTCTGTTGGAGCTGTTGCCGGTGGTACCTTCGGCCGATTTCTGAAACGAAATCGTTTCATGCACATCATGGCAAATCTCCATTTCACGAACAATGCTGACGCACAAGCTGGAACAGATCGAGCATGGAAAGTGAGATCAGTTGTGGATGCACTACAAACAAGCTTTATTGCCGGATATACTACACCTCCTGTGATTTCGTTCGACGAGGCGATGATCCCACTTCATAACCGACACAACCCAACTCGCCAGTACGTCGCCAACAAGCCCCACAAATGGGGATCCAAGTTATTTATGACTTGTTGTGCGGAGACGTCATATTGGCTTCGGTACGTTGATAAAAACTGTGGGCTCGTTGAGCCCACAGTTTTTTTTGGCCTAAGATAACATGTTGTATTCTAACAGGACGTGATCTACAACTTGTGTTCATGTTGTATGAACATAGAATTGAGCTTTATTGTGGGAAGAAACAGCACGCTCGAGAAGTCGGCAATGTTCCTCAAGCTCTATTATCGATTGATCAAAATACTGGACCAGCCGCAGTGATGAGAAATCTCGAGGCGGTGCTCCCTCCACAGAAGGACAGTGTATTCTACCTGATCGTAACAGATCGATTTTATACATCTGTACAGCTTGCCTATCAGCTTTTGAAGCGACAAGTATACTGCGTGGGGACTATTCAAGATGACCGCTTGGGGGTTTGCGATGCAATCGTGGAGAAAAACCGCAGCCGGCCCAAATCTATTGCGCACGGCACGACTCGAATGTCTGTTGCCAAGAATTGTTCGCTCATGACGTGCCTTGTTTGGTGGGATCGCCGTCCGGTCTTGCTGTTAGGAACTGGAGGTAGTCGAGCGATCCAAAGCTGTAGTAAGTACCACTGAAATTTTGTGTGAAAACTTACACTAAAATCGCTCTTGTGTATATCTAGTGCGGTGGACGCCTGGGAGTGTACGCGTTGAAATACCCTGCCCTTCCATGATACGTGATTACCATCGTTGGATGGGTGGTGTAGACGTACACGATCAATTGAGACTTCAACGCTACTCACTTCAGCAGCAGACGAAGTGCAAGAAATATTACAAAGCCATATTCTTGGGGCTTGTCGATGTCGCTGTGGTTAACGCCTACATTGTCTTTCGCGAGGCTAGGAAAAAGCGAGGTGGTAAACCGGTGACACATGCCGAATTTTTGACGCAGTTACAGGCACAAATGCTGGAACTCACTGAAGAAGACTTTGCTGAGGTAAGTCGGATACAACGTGTTCTTATACAACATGTATACAACATGCTAATATACAACATGTGAACTCTGTGCTTGTAGCGTCAACCCCAGATGGATACATCAGGTGTTGTTCCAAGGTCGCTCCCTTCGGATCATGTGCCTCGCGAAAACCCTGACTACCACATTGTAAACGGGCAGCGCAAACGTAGACAAAGGCAATGCAAAGTTTGCTCTATCCGTAAGCGACACATTGGGGAACGACGTGCTATCAAGTTCTACTGTCCAGGCTGCAGTTCCTCGGATAAAGCAAGGTATACTTTACTTGATTACAGGCAGAAGTAAATTGCTAACTCTCTGCAATAAAGTCTGGCCCCATTATAAAAACAACACGTTCACCTGCCATCAAATATGGCACTTTCAGTGGAAAAATGGAGCCGAACGCCCTCGTCCACGCTGTGGACGCGATATCCAGAATCGCGAAGCTGGGGGTAGTACTGAAAAGCGGAAAAGCCATCGGAGAGGCCGCGGTGACACCGAGGACGAGGACGCTAGTGAAGCAACCGCTAGCGATGGTAGGGATGCTGCTGAGGTGGTAGCTCTGGCAGCAGAAGCTGAACAGGAGATTGCAGATGAAGAAGACCAGTAGTGTTAGAAACAAAGAGCGGTCGTGGTTGTGAGCGTTAGTGGAGCTACGGATGGCCGTGCATCGAGCAGGTGTATCATCTGATGAGTGTAGTTTCAGCTAACGCAAAGCAATGCATTTAGTTCAATTTATACACTAACATCAGTGTTTAATGTTGATTGCTGTTGGCTCCTATTCATGGACGAGGGGCTGTCCCGTTTCTTGATAAAAGGGACTCTGGCCGAAATTACGCCATTTCCACTTTATGCGCCACAAGCATGAATATACTACATTAAGCCGAAAGCGACGTTGTATATTTCATCATGTATGAGATTCGGTGAAATGGCGTATCGCGTTTTTCAGAAAAGGTCCACGTACCTATACGGGACTTTACAAATTTTAAGTGTTGCCCGGCTATAACTGGGTGTATTTGACAACATGATTGGATTTCCTTTTAAGTACGAAAATCGATTTCGTCGTTGGTGGGTTAAGTCCCCTAAGACCAGGGACTAGTGAACTGCCGTTCACTTAGAGTTTGTATACTCTTAATAGCACGCTTCCTCAAGCAAGGTGCTCGTGTGACCCCGTCACACTTGGTAGCACTTGTAGTCAATCCACGCCTACGCGGGTAGATTGACTACCTGAATCCTCTGTGGCTCCTACAAGGTAAGCCAGGATGGATAGAGGGGAGTTCCCTCATTTGACCGACTCTCAATTTGAGTCGGTCCGGAAGATGGTGGGCATCTTTGGAGGAGATGCCCTCCGAAGCTTGGCGGCTGCTACGCCGGCCGAGCAGGTCGAACGCATCGAGACGTTCGACACGTACGAGAGAGGGCTTATCGCCCACGTACAGGGGCTGCAAACTCCGTGGCTGAGATGAAGCCAGCCCAACCTAAGCCGTTGAGGCTTAAGGTTAATCCTTATTAGGGAAAGGAGGGAGAGAACCTCCACTTCTGGGTCCGAGAGGTCGAGCTCGCGATGGACGCGGCTCTAATCTCGACCGAGCGACTTCGGGTCGCTTTCGCCCTGTCCAACCTAGGAGGTCGGGCGAAGACCTGGGCGTACACGCGCGAAGCGACAACGCCGGGTTGTTTCACAACCTGGGCTCAGCTGTGTCAACAGCTAAGAGCCGCATTCCTTCCGGCGAACTACGAGTATCGCCAGCGCTCGCGCTTCCTTGCCTGTAAACAAGTGAAGCGTGAGCTGCACGAATACATCCAGGAGATGCGAGTACTCGCTGCATCTCTGGTGGGGAACCCCCTACCTGGACACATCAAGGTGACAGTGTTCATGGATGGCCTGAAGGTGGGCCCATCCCGCACACAGTTGTTCCGCGTGCATGCGAACACTATGGAGGAGGCAATCCAGATCGCCCTCCAAGAGGGGTACAGCCACCGACAGGCTCGTACTGCTACGTCGGTGTGGCAAGGCCACAATGCGTCGTCAGGCGCAGTGCAAGGAGCTCCAGCAGCTGGAGTTAGCACCGGGCCAGTACCCATGGAACTGGGTACGGCCGTACAGAGCTCCATCCGTTGCTACGGATGTGGGAAGCTCGGGCACATGCAACGTGCCTGCCCTGCGGGAGGGCAAAGGAAGTTCCCTTCCAAACCTAGGGGCTCGAGGGGCCCGTGGCAGAAGCCGCGACCCAAGAGCCAGGGGAACTGGGGTCACCAGTAGGGGCGGGGCGCCCTACTGGGGAAGATCTAAGTCCCCATGGTAGGAGTGCGGACGGCGCACGCCATGGAGGCTTAGCCCCTGCAAGCCTGGGTGCTCTCGAGACGAGGGAGAGCAGCGGCGGACTGCTCGTGGTACACGCAAGTGTACGGGGAAATGGAGATCCCTTCATAATCCTAATCGATGCTGGGGCGTCACCGAACTTTGCTTGATGCCAGACGGTCGTGCGGAATGGCGACAAGTATGCCGACGCTTTGCGTGAAAGCCAAGGCAGGGGTCAAGTCTCGGTGAGACTGGCCGATGGTACGGTGGTTAATGTACCTGGGGTCTGAATGGACCTGGCTGTAAAGTTTGAGGACTTTGACAACACGGAGTCATTCCTTGTCCTAGACATGGACAAGTACGACTTGATCCTGGACATGTCGTGGCTCGAAAAGCGCGAGCACTAGATAGATTGGCGCGGCAAAGCCATTGGAGCTAGCCGGCCCACAGTCTTCGACAGAGCTTTGGTGAGTCATGTTCCCACCTCTGTCCGGGACAGGGGCGCCAGAGATGGTCGCCAAGGCGCTTATGCGCCCGAAGAAGTACTGGGAGTCACTGACTCCAACGAAGATGTTGCGATGAGCCTCGCAACCGGTCATGAGACCAAGTCTCATTGCCAAGCGTGTGGGATTGCTACAACGGCAAGTCCCAACGCTGAGCGTCGTCGCGTCGTATGGGCTTCGACTGTGGCAGTGCCGGACGGCACTGACCAGGCGGGTAACATAGGTCCGCAATCAGCAGAGGGTGCTACGGAGGACGCTGAGAGCGCCTCCAGTGTGGGTAACATAGTTCCACGCAGGGTCGAAAAGACCGAGACGATTGAGAGCGCAGCGTATGTGGTGAAGCGGATAAGAAGTTTTCCGACTTCAATCTTGTCCCGTCAATCAAGGTCGCGAGTAAATCCTCTCTATGGTGATCCTCGATATAGTGACATTCACTATAATGACCAAGTGAATGCGTGCGCCATCATCCCCGTCCAAGATGATTGTACCCACGCGATATCGATCTTGACAGGTAATATTGATCTTGACTTTATTATAGATATTATGAAGCCAGTGCAGTATGGATAGCCACAGATGGGAAGCATAGGACATTAACCATTAATTCAGAGTTGTTTTTACCTTCTACTACACAAGTCTTCCTTCATCTACGCTATTCCGGGTAGGGATATACAAGATTGGCCCTCCCGACGTCACGCAGGATCAAGATCGACACTAAGTAGAACCCCTACGCCCAGATTGCTTGGCTGGACGTTCGTCAACCCTCAAATCTCAAGACCCCGCTATAGGAAGCGGCAAACACGTATTGGAACTATTGGATAAAGGTCACACACCGACCACAAGACACCCCCCAATCTAAGATCGACACTGTCTGGGATCAAGATCAACCCAAGACACCTAAGATCGAAGCTCGATAACTACACGGCGCAGCGAGTAGAAGTATACCCGCTGCTGCCACCCCTCCCGCTGTCCTGTCAGACAGCAAGATCGACAACAAGCGCGTCTATCGAGATCACCCGAGGAACGATCTAGTCCCACCGACGGGTACACAAGGTGAGATCAAGTAACTTCACGGAAGATCGGAGTACCCCCTCCGTTAGTCGGCAGTTCGGGCGCAGTGTGCAAGAGGACTCCTGCGATCTTGCGATTTCGCAGAACCACTTCGCCACACGCGCGTCTCTAGCGTGGGTAACAGAGTTCCACGCGGGGTCAAGAAGACCATTACGAGTGCGGAGGTGTTGTTGAAAACCTCCCGTGTGGATAACCAAGTACCACACTCGGAGTCTGAGACTCCACCGGCACGACCGGTCGAAGAGCAATGCCATGTCTTCGACGGCGTGTCCGGTCGTCAAGTGAGGGCAGGTGCCGTCCATCTGGAGGCACTGCCAGAGGTGTCAGCACTGCTGAACCTCGAGGAATTGTCCATGAAGGACTTCCTGGTCGAGTTGAAGGCCGGAGCGATTGCGGAGATGGTGCTCCTGAAGCCGGAGACCTCTCCTGAAGATTTGAACTCTTCCTCCGTGATGGACGAGGATGTCCTGGAGGGGTTCACGAAGCAGCGCGTGTGGTGAAGTGGATTTGAAAGATTTGGCATTGGAATATCCAGGAAAGATCCGATTTGGACGTGATCGGACCTGACGTGATGTGATTGGAGTAGATGACAAGCTGATGTGGGTGGATCTGGTTGTGGATCCAGTTGATGGATAAGATTGATGGAGATCAGTGACACCTTGGGTGGGACGTGATGGATGTATTGGTATACGATCTGTACATGTACCCAGATCCGGAGAGCTGGGAAGATCTCGTGTGGATATGGATGATGTGGGACTTGCGTGATTGTAATATGGGTTATATAATCTGTGGAAACTGGTGATCTAAGCCTAGATGTCCAGATCTAGGCTATAATCCATATCCGTGAAGACCAGATCGGTTCACATATGTGGGTCTATTCGGGGAATGTGGATCAAGGCTCATGAACCTAGATCCATAGGCGGATCCGAGTGATCCGGAATCTAGGGATATTATGGCAAAGATGAACGATGATTGGGGGATTGACGGCATGGAATAAGCTCGGATATGTTATAATTATGACTATCACGAAGTATTGTCACCGGATCATACACGGAAACCCTAGATCAACCAGATCAAGGAGATCTAGCTGACCTGAGATTGGATCAGCGCGATCTAGCTTTATTAAGGCATGATCTGACTCGGGAGACGTGTGATCTGGACATTACGGTGGATGATTACGATATTGGAGAGAAGAGAAGGCCAGATCACAACATTGCGACTAGTGATCTAATGTTTATGGTTCGGATCCAAGGTGATCTGCAAGGATGTCGACTGCCAGGATGGTGAGGACAAGAAAGGACAAGGATCAGGATAGCGTAATCAGTCGATGTGTCGTTAAGGATAGGATACAGGATGGGATAGGTCTTAACATTAAATCAGAACCGAATTTGCATCGTACGACACAAGTGCTTCGCTACGCGCCTGGAAACGGGAACTACATTGGCCCTACGGTATTAATAGCGATTTAGGTGTATAGATCTAGGGTGGTTGATAATATCTAGATAATATATTGGCTAGATCCAACCTCCTAGTATCTTACCCTAAGTGCAGATCCAAGATCCCGGTATTAATTGCTTAGCCGATAGATCTTCGGTTTCTCAAGTATCAAGATCGCGCTATAGGAAGCGCCAAGCAATCAAAGGACCCCGCATAAGGGAAATCGACACCAAAGGAATACTACAAGGCCGGATCCAGATCTAGGCCGCCGGATCCAAGCTTGATCTAATCGCTTGGACTCCGGATCTACTACTGGCGAGTGGTGTGAAGACTTCCACGCCACTCTACGACCCCAACGTCACGCCAAGACGTTCAACCAACACCGATCGAGCAACTTAGCAGTCACCAAGAGAGGAAGATCCAGCCCAACCGACGGGTACACAAGGTGAGCAAGTTCAGCAGATCACGGATCATCGGAGGACCCCCTTCGTTAGTCGGTGTCCGGGCATTGGTGGGAAGTTGGATCTAGCGATCTCGCAGATTTTGCTGATCCCGCTACACCACAATGGTGCGCGTGCCCGGATCTGTTGGTGACTCGGGATTTCACCGTGAGTCTCAAGAAGATGTTCAAGTGAAGGTTGAACAAGGGGAACAAGCGTCATCGGACCTCGGATCGACGATGATGCCGCTGAATGAATCAAGATCCGCGGATCAGCAGAGCGCTAGGAGGAACTCTGCTGACGGAAGAGAGGGTGATCTGGATCCAGATCCAGATCTAGAAGAAAAACCTCTACCTCCACAGGTCCCCACGGGGACCCCGACGGATCTCGACGCAAGTCGAGATCCGTCAACAAAACAAGGGAAGGCGAAAGTGGAACCGTACAGATTGGTCGGATCCCCGATCGAGCCTCCACCATATCCACCCAAGGATCCTTCAATCTCCAGATCCGATAAGAAGAAGCCAAAAGAAGTCAACACGGAAGAAGATGAAGGCTCCAGAGATTGACGACGAAGATCAGATCGGATCTAAACCTAGATCCAGATCGGGACAAGGCTGGTCAGACGAAGATCTGGAGAATTTATTCTACCACAAAGAACTTCGCGAGTTCCTGGATCGAGATCCCGTGATGCGGATCCTGAGGCTGAAGCAGGTCGGAGATCCAAGAGAACCCGTATCAGCTCCGATCAAGACTGCCAACAAATTAGAAGCAGTCAAGGATTTATTACGACTGTTGAAGGAAGCAGGAATGACCACGGGAGCTTTCGATGCGGATGATGTCTTTGATCTAGATCTCAAGGTGATCCAGACTGCCACCAAGGATCTATTCTCCAAGCTCAAGATCCTCGTCGGCGAGATTCCCCAGATCACAGATCCAGTGCCATCACCTCCGGCAAGTATTACGGATCGCCAAACGTCCTCATCACATTACGCCTCGGCTGCCGAGGACGAATCAGATCTCTCATCGGAACCAAAGCGAATGTCTCTGGGACCCTCCGGTACTTCAATGCTGGAGGCGAGATCCAAGATCCAACGTCGGAATCAGCCGAGATCCGGCCGCTCAAGGACGATCCCGACCTCCGAAGACCAGATCACAGCAGCCACGACGTCAGATGCCTCATCAGGCACCTTACAGAAGTATTTCGAAGCAGCCATGAGTAGATTCCTGGCGGAACAGCGAGGGCCGATCATGGATCAAGGAGCGACGAAGACTCAGGATCCAGGATCACAAGATGTAGATATGGAATCTGTGAGATCTGAACGTAGCACATCTCGATGGGAGTATGATCCAGACGATATCGACTTCCCCACGGCTGCTCGAGCGACGGTCGCGACCGCTACGACCGGATCAGCCGGATCAACCATGATCCAGAGAGTCCGGATCTCTGCGATCTCAGATCTCAAGGAGTTCACGGGGAAGGATCAAGACGAAGATCGAGCCAGAGCGTGGATTGGCAAAGTGAAATCGGCGTTCATGCGAGATCAAGCCTCCGATGAAGAAAAATGTTTGACCTTTGCGGATCTATTGGCTGGATCCGCCAAGAATTGGTATCGGCAACTAAGCAGATCCACCCGTAATAAATGGTCGGATCTGCTTAAAGCTTTCCAAATCCAGTACTGCGGATTGGGGGTATCAGTGGCTAGACAATACTATCACGCTCGACGTCGACCAGAAGAATCTCCCCTCGATTATCTTTACCGTCTGAATGTCGCCGGATTACGTGCAAAGTTGAAGATCAAGGATGGTAATGCGAAAGATCGACGCGAACATGTGGATCACTATATCGAAACTTTGGAAGATCAAGATCTAGCTGACAGGCTGACTCTGCTACGACTATCCGACGCGGATGATCTCGAAGAAGTGCTACGAGCCCGTGAACGTGCAAAGAGCAGACAGAAGAAAGCCGCGTTCGGATCTAGCAAGTACCGGCAGAAGGCAACTAATCCAGCACCTGCAGCTACGACAAAACATGTCCGCGCGGTGCAGATCCGGACCATGGAGTCTGAATCTGAGTCTGGATCCGACGGATCGGATGGATCTGACTCGGATGGAGACAATCATCGGCGGATCTACCTGGCAGCTGAGCAGGATGTCACTCCAAAAGTGGAATCTGGTATGGAGAAGGTCGAGCAAGTACCAATCACCCACAAGTCGACAGATCAAACCCCACCAGATCACAGATCCCGGATCCAGAGCGGCGGATCCGATCGGAACCGTTGCTCGCACTGTGGATCCAAGAAGCATTCAGATCTAGGATGCTGGAGACGCCTTACTTGTCATAAGTGTGGCAAGCGAGGACATCCGGCAGATCATTGCCTCTTTGTATGCCGAGGGTGCGGAGAACTACATGATATGGGAAATGTCCTATGGAAGAGTTCTACAACCAGATCCGCCAGTGGTTCAACCCAGCCAAACATGCAGGTATGCTTCCAGAATCTGCAGAAAAGATGTTAAACTAGGACGCTCGCCGGGTTGGAATCCGGTACGAGCCGAGCGCTCTAGATACTGCATCTATGCATTTGTGAACAAGAAATCGGTAGATCAGGGTAACAAGATCCCAGATCTACGCGGTAATACATGTGATCTGAATGGAAACCGTGCTGTCGCAATCTCAAGTGTCCGCCAGGCGGATGATTACTCCAGATCTGAAGTGACCATGATGGTGGACCTCCATCCAGGAGAGATAAGGGGTTACTGGAAGCAACGGGATCCAGATCTGTGGTTCCAGCCCACAGATCAGGAGAATATACCAGTGATTCAAAAGCCAAGTCAGATCAAGGAGATCCGAAGATCCGAAGTTATGGATCTCTTGCCAGGGGAATCTCGGGGATATTGGAAACACTATGCCCCGGGGAAATGGTTCCGACAAGCCAAGATCACTGGTAAGATCAACAATGAGAGGGGGATCTTGCTCTTAGATACAGGCGCCGAAGTGTCCATAGTGGATACGGCCTTTGCTCGTAAGGTTGGGTGCTATATCGATACGAGCCAGATCCAAGATTGCGTTGGGATTGGCGAAAGTGTTTACAGGACAGAAGGGAGAACCCGGATCAAGATCACTATGGCCGGATCGCTGGTTTACTTTTTCGATATTTGGGTTGGAGATTTGGCAGGTCAAGATGCCATCCTGGGTATGGATTTCATGGTACCGGCGGGGATCCGACTGGATCTGGCCTATGGATCTATAAGTTTACCTGATGAGGTGCGGATCCAACTTAGTGGGCGTCGACAGCTCTACAACGACAAGGCCAGGCTGGTAACTGTGGGAGAACATATCCAGATCGAGATCGGACAGTCAGTGGAACTTCAACTACATCCGGATGTCAGATCACGAGAAGTTCTGGGTTACCCGGGGAGATCGTTGGGTACCTACGGTGGTAAAAGGCCTTGGGAAGAGACGGTATCTGCAGATCACCAACGTGAGCGATAAGGCGATCATATTGCAAGAAGATGTGAGAGTTGGGATCTGGCTATCGGGTGATCACATTCCCCGGATGCCAGGATTTGTCTCGGTGGGGTCACGTCGGTATATGGAATGGCAAAATCTGGCTCTGGAAGCCACGGTGGAGGGAAGATCCGAGCATGATGAGATCTTGATGGAATCAACAGAGCCGATGGTGGATCGACCTTCCTACCCAGCACCTCGTGGTATCCTGAAACGACCCGAGATCTCGCAGATACAGGTAAAACCAGTGTTGACGACCGAAGGTCAAACATCAGCGGGAATAGATCCGCAGGATCAGACCCGATCAACCGATAGAGACCGAGGTGACAAACCAAAATATGGATCAGGTAAAGGCGGACGATTTGGATCCAGTGACTGGAGGATCAGCTGAAAGAGATCCACCCGGACAGTTATCTACCCCGATACAGGAGGCGTCCCCAGAGGATCGAAGAAATTCCCCAGATCCAGAGCCGGATCCGGAGGTACATTACCATGAAGGTAATGATCTGTATGCGGAAGATGTAGATCAAGAGATGGCGATCCTTCCAGAGATCAACCCCACCACGGATGAGGTGAAGATTGAGGATATCCAAGTTGGAGATCCGGGGATCCAGACTACGGCGGAGATCGAACGATTACGTCAGAAGATCTGGAACTATCGACATCTTCTCATCGGAAAGGGAAATGCTCTACCGCCGGCCGCAAGAGGTGTGGTGTGTGATATCGATGTGGGAGATGCTAGGCCAATCGCCCAACGAGTGAGGAAGATCGCACCTCGATTCCGCGAGAAGTTATCAGATCTGATCAAGGGATTATTATCAGCTAAGATGATCAGTTATTCCAGATCACCCTGGGCCTCACCGATCGTGGTGATCGTGAAGAAAATGGGGTGGACATCAGGCTGTGTATTGATTATCGCCTAGTCAATAGTCTTACTCAACTGATGGTCTACCCTATGCCCCTGATCAACGATCTTCTGGAAGATCTGGATAAAGTCCTGTGGTATTGCTCTTTAGATATGGCCAGTGGATTCTGGGTGGTGACTATGACAGATCGAGCTCGAGCGATCTCAGCTTTCGTTACCCCATTCGGACTATTCGAATGGAATCGTATGCCGTTCGGCTTGAAGAATGCGCCGCAGATCTACCAACGTCTGATCGACAACGCCTTATATGGATTCACCCGGATCCCACCTCCTGGATCAGATCCAAGATCCACAGATGTGTTTGAAGTGGGAGAGGCCGATGATCCAGACAAGCCATCAGTGATCGGGCGCAGATCGTATATCGATGACATCCTTATACCAGCGGATAGTTGGGATCAGCTATGTGATCGGGTGGACGCCCTACTGGAGGCGTGCGATAAGTGGAATCTGTCGATCAGTGTGGTGAAGAGTTTCTGGGGTATGAATAAAGTGGAATATCTGGGCCATCGCGTTTCGAAAAATGGACTGGAGGCGAATCCCAAGGATCTAAAGGCATTAACGGATCTAGCGTTTCCTGGATCGCTGAGATCGATGCAATCTTTTCTGGGCAGCTTGAATTATTACAGTCGATTTATCGAAGACTATGCTATCTACGCGGCCGTGCTGTACGAATTGAGAGAGGTCGATTTCGCCGCGATGTCCAAGGATGATGTGCGGGTCCAGATCAAGCGAAGTATGGAATATAAGGAGTTGGATCAACTGGATCTGAAAGAAGATCCAGGATCAGATCTGGCATTGAAGCCTACGGAACCGTCGGATCCGGGAAGACGAGATGGAGACCAGGCTGATCCACGATGGTTCGTGCTCATCGGGCCTTCGAGACACTCAAATCGAAGATCGCATCTACTCCGATCCTACGTCATTTTGATCCGGGTCGAGAGGCGGTGGTGATCGTATATGCAAGTGATTGGGCGATCTCGGCAGCTCTCGTGCAAGAGTACGACCAGATCTACTACCCGATCACCTTCGTGAGCCGGACGCTGAAGTCGAACGAGCTGAATTACAGCCCAGTGGAGAAAGAAGTGTTGGCGCTGCTAAGGATCCTGGATCTCGGATATAACATGTTGGTGGGACGCCGGGTGTTGACTAGACACTCCACGTTGGCCTGGTTATTTAGATCGACCGGATTACAAGGGCGATTAGGCCAGTGGGCGTCACTGCTATCACCGTGGACGTTAGAGATTGTGAAGTGCGTCAAAGGAGAAGAAGAGATCCTGGGGGTGATTGCGGCTAGTATCACGCCCAGATCCATGGTGGATGAAGCGTTGATCCAGATCTCGCCCAAGAAAGAGCCACGACGGAAGATCCAAGCTCCAATTCCTGTGATCCAATCGGATGAGGAACTGTATGTAGTCAGTTTCGATGGATCAGCCCGCGTGAAGCGGGGAGGTGGCGCATATAGTGCGATTTTGTGGAAGTTGCCTGAATGGACGGTGATCCAGGCCAGATCGGCCTATGCGGAAGATCTTACCGTCAACGAGGCCGAATATCATGGGCTGTTACTATGCCTGGATCTGTTAAGTACTGTGGATCGCAAACGAGTGGTATTCTGCGGTGACTCTAATCTGGTGATCCGACAAGTCAGGGGTGAGATCGAGTGTAAAGCACCCGGTCTGACTTTACTCAAGCAAAGGGCTTTAGATCGTCTGAGGACTGGCCAGATCACGAACTTGTGCATGTGAAACGAGATTGGAACGGCAGTGCGGACAGTTTGGCTAGTGCAGCGCTACAACGACAAGGTGGAGTGGAGATCGAGCTGGATGAGGATAAACAGGATCTGATTACGTTGAACAGATTGGACGAGGTATTAGTAGTCAAGAGGACGGATCAGGCAGCCCAGATCACGGCGGTAGTGACACGATCAGGCTCGCGATCTACGACGCAATCGACTTCGGATCCGCGATCATTACGGGAGGAAATAGTTCGAGATCTCAGGATCGATCGGATCCGACAAGCCCAAGACGAGGAGGCGTGGATCTCGGGATTAAAGAAATATCTGAATGGAGATCTACAGGATCTGACTCAGCAAGAAGCCAAATCATATGCTAATCTAGCAGCCGATTACGACTTAGATCACCACGATCTACTGTTCTACTGTCCCTCCACGAGACCGACGGATGCAGATCGAGATAAGCTGATGCGACTAGTGATCCCGGAAACCCTATATCAGGACATACTACATCACTACCATGTGAGCCTAGAAGGCGGACATCAAGGGATCGGTCGAACCTATCAGCGGATCCGGGATCACTTCCATTGGAGAGGTCTGTATAAGAGTGTCCAAAGATACGTGGGTGAGTGTGTGGATTGTGAGACTGGTAAGAGTAAACCTCGGATCCAAGGAGAGTCGCCAGGTAACCTTCAAGCAACATATCCTTTCCAGATCATAGCTATGGATCACATCCCGTCGTTACCCAGATCGCACAAAGGGAATACAGAATTATTGATCTTTGAAGATCTATTCACTGGATATGTGATCGCGAAAGCCAGCTCATCGAGAACCGCTCAGACTGTCGCCGAATCATACGAGGAATGTGTCTTCCGGCGATTTGGGGCCAGCGAGGCGATTAGGCATGATCGTGAACCAGGATTTATGTCCGATTTTTTCCGAGCGTTTAATAAGATCTTGGGTCAACGTCAGCGTGCCACGATGGCATATCGGCCCCAAGCTAATGGATCTGCGGAACGCATGGTCCAAACCACAACTCGGGCGATTAAGATGTATGTGCAGGATCTGGATCAACGAGATTGGGATGAGTATGCCGAGAGGATTACCTTCGCGATCAACACCGCGCATGATCGGATCCGAGGAGAAACACCTTTTTATATGGTACATGGGTGGGATCCTAGATCCACATTGGAAGCGGTGATCCCGGTAGGGAGTACGCGAAGACATGATCGGGATCCGCGGCGATGGAGGTATCAGATCCAGCGGTATTATCAACAGGTTCGGGAACAGGTTAATCAACGACTGCGAGAGGCGATCTCAGATCGAGCGGATCTACACAACCAGGAGATCCGTCCGCATCAGATCGAAGTCGGATCTCGAGTGTGGTTATATCTCGATCGCGTGAAAGAGGGATATGCTAAGAAGTTGGCACACTTGTGTGATGTAGCGAACATCAAGTTTGGCCCTTGGCTGAGTCTAAGGAGCGGTGGCCTACGGTACAAGATTGCGACGCACCAGAGCTCGGCTTTTAAAGCAGCTTAGGAGTGGTGGTCCACGGTACGGACTCGGCTGAAGACTTCTTAAAGGGGAAAGCTGAGTCCAAGGACTCGGCTATAGTACCTTCAGAGGTACCGGAAGAAGATGCGACCAGGCGCAGGGACTAACGACCATCGGGAGAGCCGGGAACAGTCGCTTCGACTGGGCTGAAAGGTCGGCGAGATCTATAACGACTCTATTTCACTAGATATTTGTATAGGAACCAATTAGGAATCAGAAAAGGGGCTTAAGCCCCTAGTATTAAACAGAGCAGAATTTTCTAGGTCCAGAACACGTGTACACTCTTCCGGTAAGTCCCTGCACGGGCCGGATTATGTCTGCCGTCAGAACTCGAGAGGCATAGCTTGTAGAGTTCTGACTGGTAGCGCCAAGAGATTAGGTTGGCCCGGGGAAGGGCGTGTCTCGCCAAGCGCGAAGAACAAACCCCGCCGAGCTCGGCGGGTCGGTATACCGTACAGCCCGGGTACCGTTACTCTTTCAGCCGAGTAGCCTTTGCCTCGGCGACCCGTAAAAGCGCTAACGCGCCGTCGTCCATCCTTTGGTGGAGGGCACGGGATACCATATTATTGGCTGGCTTGGTTGGTTGGTACTCGGCGGAAGCGAGACACCAGCTGTCCCGGAAGGGCCGAACCGCTAGGGGACAACCCAGCGCAGGCCAACAAACGCCGACCTAACTCGGCGATTGTTGTGGTTGCGTTATATTAACCCACATCTGACGGATTTGTGCGTTCTGCAACACCACAACTGGTGCCGCGACCCGGGAACAGGGGTGCGCTTGTTTTTCGCAGGTACCAAAGTAACCAAGTTTCGAGCAAACAAGAAGAAGAGAAGAAGAAGAAGAAGAAGGATGACTAAGGGAACGAGCACGCTACGTGAAGATAGCCCGGCGACGGCCAAGGGCTCTCCCCACGCGGGGGTAAGCGCGGCGAGTTCTGCCGACTCGGCGGACTCGGCAATTGCGATGACGATGGACGCGACGGCGGACGGATCTCGCAGTGTCCAGTTCGAGGAGGAGGACGCCCAAGGTCATGCAAGTGATGAAGAGAAGGATGAGGAAGACTATGAAGAAAAAGCCGAGCTCGGCTACGTGAAAACGACAGCCGAGCTACTCGGCGAAGTTGGGGAGTTATCGCTCCAAGTGGGCCGGATGGGAGTTCCGCGTCCGGTGGAGCGAAACCTAGCTGCTGAGTTCGGTGAAGATGCGGACGACGAAGATCAAGGTGTCGCTCAAGGGGAACGTCCGCCCTTGTTCCGAGAGCGACACGAAATGCGGATACGCCGAGTGCAAACAAGGTGTTAGCGCAACTCGGCGGAGAGATGATGAGAGATAGTGAATGGATGAAGTTATTCGCCCCAGTCCCGTTGGCACAGGCGAGATGGCCATCACTGGGGCCTCTGCTGGCTGGACCAATGGAGTGGTCCGACACCGCGGAAGTAGCCGAGACGACAATATTGCTGCTGAAAGCAATGGGCTTCCGAGTCACCAGTCGGCCGAGTCCGTGGATTCTAAGTGATTGGAACCTTGACTTGGCTAGCGTGGAGCTGTTACGTTGGAGGGGAAAGCTGAGGAAAGCTTTCGGAGTGCAGATCAAACCCCGGCTATTGACAGCTTCTGATGGCGGCCCCCAACTCAGCGGAGCAGGGTATCAACTCGGCGGGATGGAGCCTCAACTCGGCGAAATGTCGAGTAAGACCCCATACCTGAAGGATCCAAAGGGTGGTCAACCAGTGACGAACCCAAGCAAGATCACGACGATGAAGACACCCGAGACGAAGAAAGGCGAGAGGTTTCGGGCGACAGCAGGAACGCCGTACTTCGAAGACTCGCACATGTTGAGTCCGAAGAAGAATCGAACTCGGCTAGGTCGAAATAAGTGGGAATCCGAAGAAGACAACTCGGCTGAGGCGGAAGATGATTCCGACGATGACCATGGTTACCGCCCAAGCCGAGATGAAACGGTTAAAGACCAGATCTATCACCTCAGCAACGACAGGGGTGATCAAGGAGGATCCCAGTATCTGGAACTGAGGTCGCATGTTTCCTTGGACAAGATAGCCCAGTTCGACGGACGGCGGTATCGATCCGATGACTCGCTACAGTGGCTGAAGAGGTTCATCTACGAGATGAAAGGCACACGTATGCCCCAAGACTCTTGGTGTGAACCCTTCTCGCTCAGCCTTGGCCGAACGGCGAAAAGTTGGTATCGCCAACTCCCGAGGAAGGCCCAAACACGGTGGAACCTGCTGAGTGAGGCATTCCTGGATTACTACTGCTCACAGTTTGACCAATCGGCCAGGACGCGATACTACTCGGCTAAGCGTAAGGACAAAGAGACGATCTGCGATTTCTTGACTCGGCTAAATGGGTATGCACGAACGGCGAAGATCCAGTATGAGCGTGGTGGGGCTGATGCGGCTGATCATGTCGAGCAGTTCCTTCTGAATTGCGGTGACGACGACATCATGGACATGCTGTACCCGCTTCAGCTAAATGATATCCACCGAGTCGAGCAGATCATCAACAAGAAGATTCTCGGCGAAAAGCGGGAAGAAACAACGAGATCGGCTAGTCTCAGGGAGAAGCCGAGACGAAATGCGCCGAGATGACCGACGGAACGATCGACGCCGAGATGACAAACGCGACAGCCGCCGAGAAGACAAGAGAGATGTACGCCGAGACGACCGTAGAAGTGATCGACGCCGAGAAGAGAGTCGGGATCGACGGATAAACACTGCGGACTACGTCGTCGAGGAACTTTATGGGTCGACAGGACACATCGAAGCAGGCCGGGGCCAACTAACCCGAGACGCCGAGCTATATGATTCTGAAGACTCGGACGGATACAGTGCACATGGTCAGGATGAAGACGCCGAGTCAGAAGATGACACAGATTACGTTGATGCCGGATTCACCAATGACCGAAGCGACTCGGCTAGGACCCCGAGGAACTCGGCTAGACCATTCAGAGGACCGACTGAGGGACGAGACCGCCGGGATACCTCGAGAGAACGCCAGCAATATGGGCCTTGCGCCGCTTGCGGAGGCATGAGCCACTCGGCTCACTTCTGTCGGAGACGTTGCAAGTTCTGCAAACAAGTCCATGAAGTCGGCCAATGCGAACTCTTCCGCCGCTACGAAAAGCTGGCTTCCTTCGTGAAAAATAACGTTGACAAGTCCAAAGTCCCAGAAGAACTCCAAGATCTCTACTCGCCGAGTGATTTAAACTCGGCAGCCCGCCAACATTGACTGAGTTGGAATTTTCCGGGCTGCCACAGTCAGCTGAACCTGTGGTGGAGGCGAACTTCGTGTTCGCTTTCGTAGGGGAAGCAGGATGGCCCGAGGGATCGGTTGGGACGGACGAAGGAATGAGTGATAGCGACGGTAATGAACGTGAATCCGAGGAGTCGGATGAAGACGACTCGGCGATGGTGAGTGCAGCGGCGACTCGGCGGTATGATGTGTGTGACACCTAGACCGCGAGTGGGTGAAGTTACTTCGGGGCGAGCGACTCGGCTGGTGGTCGTCACAGAAGTTTGACCGCCGAGTTCGGATGCGCGCGCTCGTAATGGGCGCTGTGAATGACAAGCGAGTGAAGATATTGCTTGACACTGGAGCAAACGTCTCGGCGGTAAGCTCTACACTGGCTAGAAAACTGCGATTGAAGCAGTACGCCAGCCGAGACCAACAGATTGATATCCAAGGGATCGGTAAAGACAAGGTGTCGACCACCCACAAAGCATTGGTAAAAGTTACACTCGGCTGGGAGGTTGTTTACGAGTTTGAGGTATGGATAATGCCTCATCACGCCGGGGTCGACCTCATACTAGGCACCGACTTCATGATCCCCGCGGGAATTCGGCTGGATCTCTACAACTCGGCGGCTAAGCTACCTGATGAAGTGGTGGTCCCTTTGCTACGGTCATTAAGGGACACGGATGACCAAACATATGGGCTGCAGACTGCAGATGGGCCTACGAAGCAGTATGCCTGTCAGACCGTGCAACAGCCGAGTTCAGACTCCGCCGCAGACAGCCGAGTGAGTTGACCCACGAATTTTGGGTGAGGCGAACAGATGATTGGATACCCACCATAGTGATGAATGCCAAAGGCAAAGCAACCAGGGTTTACTTGACCAGTACACGGCCACGTCGGTATGGTGCCCAGCACACTTCCCAGTTGTAATTTGGCTACCTCATGGGAAGCTACCTGAAGGGTACGTGCGATTGAACTCGGCTAAATACCGGGATTGGCAAGTACTCGCGTACGAATCAGCAATCGACAAAGATTTGCTGTACAAAGAACAGGAGCTGTACGCAGACTGGCTATCCCGACAACCACCAGCTGTCGAACGCAAACCGTATCACTGGCCCAACGGGGTGAAGGAGAGACCACTTGAGGCCAAAAAGGGGAAACAGTTGACGTGCGCCGAGCGCTGGGCCGCTGTGGATGCCGAGAAGAAGGTGACGGATACTCCGGGAATCACAGCCGAGTCGAAGGGAAGTGATTCAGACGATACGCATGGGTTAGCTGAGTTGGAGAGAATTAACTCGGCTATGGAGCCTTTGAGTGAATATTGCACTCAGCGAGGCGTCATGAAGGAAGGCAGAGATGCAGAGTCTCACCTGACTCAGCTGGATATGTCCGAAACTTGTGTGGAAGGTCAGGTCGACTCGGCTGATGAAGCCTATGATGACTCGGATGGACTGGAAGCGACCCATGATGCAATAACTAACAACCCCGAAGAAGGCCTTCGGCTGCGATTTCTTGCTGCAGCAGCAAGTGCTAGTGATGATGACCTTGTAGCCGAGTCCGATCATCAGTTCACCCACTTTGAGAGGAAGGGAGAGACGCTCCATTTGGGGGATTACGCTCATGAATTGGCTTTCCTACCCGATCTCAGTGAGGAAGTGCCTATCGAACTTGACTACAATGGAACTAATGTGAAATGTTCAGCTCACACTCCTGAACAAGCAACTCGGCTGACTGAGCTACTGAAACAGAATGAACGGATAATGATATCCAGTGGTAACGCTTTACCTCCGCCAGCTTACGGCGTTGTGTGTGATATTGATTGGGCGATCATCCCCCTATCAAGCAGCGAGCTCGGCGAGTAGCACTGAAGTACCTGAAACCACTATACGAGTTGCTCAAAGGACTGTTACGAGCGAAATTGGTGTCATTTTCGAAGAGTCCGTGG
>VOQZ01000655.1:0-52892 GCA_008079305.1 Phytophthora palmivora
TACTACAGGTAATCAAGTCACCGACTCAACTAGGAAAAACAAACTAGGCAGACGTCACTTTCCTCAATTTAGTCGGCAAATAAATTGCCAAACTCGAAACAAATTCACATTAGATTATGATCATCGTCCATCACATGCAGTTGCTACTTGCTCCTTGTGCTGTGTCCAGGTTCAAACCTCGCAACACAAGCTTATTGGGCTTATACATTGATGTAAGCTATCAGAACACACTTGAAGATCATACACATGAAGTCAACTACGATTCCACTGAGGCATCTTGACCTTCAACCTCGTTGACCTCGAGGATCCCAGCAGCTTTCAACTCCTGGCGACGCTGGAACCTTGCCCGAATTACACCTCGGAACAGATCAACGGCGGCTTTGGAGAGAGCCACAGCGACCATAGGGTTCTCAGTCTCAAGACGCACGAGGTTTGGTGCGATGACAATAGCGAGTTGGTCCACACCCATGTGGTTGTGTGATTGATATTCAGCCACGTACGCCAGTAAATCTGCTAACCATAGCACTATGATGCGCTCCAGGTCTCCCAAGAGACTCAGCACTTCGAACCCAATATTTTCAGTCGTTGCGAGACGTTCCATCTCGCCTGCAGGGATTTCGTGGAGAATGGGCATTGGCAGTTCACGGAACCAAAGCTTGATGAGATCCGCCATACTCGGACATCGTGTTTAGCTCCACGAAAAGCCCCACAGTTGATATCCCGCATAGCTTGATCTCGTTCGGCTTTACTAGGCGACTCACGAAAGATATGAGGGGTCAGGTATCCCTGTTTGGCTACAAAGTGCTGTTGCAGCATGACCAGCACTGCCGGAACTCGTTCCTCGTAGCCTGGGACGGCTACACGTGGGACCTGCCGGTATGGTAGTTTAAAGTGCTGGTTCATTATCCGTATGGGGTCATTGCTGTTGACAGGGTCCATACTTCCGATCATACTGGACAAGCTCAAACTGCCTGGTGGGGCTGAACTGGTGCGTGTTCGCTTGGCACGACGTGCTTTTAAACTGGGGATGTTGCGTCCAAAGCACAGATCGTGTCAGCTCGACTGCGCTCCAAGGCACCGGAGACCAAGTAGTCTGCGAAATTGTCCGGAATGCCCTCAAACCTCGCTTCTTGGAAATTGTAGTGGATATGCACGTCATGTTTGAAGCCGTAGGGTGATCCAATTTCTAGGAACGCAGCGAAGTCGTGTTCTCCATCAGCTTCTGGTGTATGCGACGGTGATGATGGTGACCCGCTATCACTCTTGACTGTCGGGTGTTCAGGAAGTTGAATGTTGAGCATTTCGACGGAGGGAATTGCACACGTGCGGGACTCGTCCACTTTGATTGTGAGGCAGTGAGATCTTCGCCTGCACGTACACGAAAATCTGAATAAGATTCTGGAAAGAGGGTAGCAAGCATGCTACGACGTCGTGAAAGGGCGCGGTACCTGGTGTGAAGGTCAGAGGTGCTGAGACTGCAATGACTGGCTAGGGAGCACTTGTGCAAGTCTGCTCGATTCCTGGCCTGCCCGCGCAGCAAACAACAGAGCAGTCGATTTGACGGCGCGAAAAGGTATATATTGGGCATTGTCGTCTGCTGCACGTTGGCCAGCGACAGGTTGCCTGACTTCTGGAGAACGGTGGCCGTTTCGAAACCTCTTGCATTGGCACTGTATTATTATATCATGGTATTTTCCATTATCGAGGCGAACAGGCCAGCACACGCTGGCGACTGCGTTGAAATATTGACGCTGCAACTACCGTGTCAACGATGCGGACAGAAGTCTCAAGATAGGACCCACCGTGTACTCGGCAACTTTGCTAGTACAAGTGTCGTAGGCATCTATACTCGATGATTGACCTTCTACACCGAGAACAGCTTTGCGTCCTGTCTGAATATCGCTGGCGTTATCCTTCCGCTGCCGCCAAGTCTAATGACTGGTCTAATGACTGGGTGCAGCTTGAAGCTATCCCGATGGCGCCTTGTGATTGGCTAGTTCAAATTCCACCGCCAAAACACTTCAACGTCGCCAAAGCCGTTACAAGCGTGCTCCGTATGGTGTGTATGGTGGTCGTGAGCGACGGAGACGGCCAACGGAGCTGAGGCCTATAAGCACTAGCTAACATAAATGCCGCTGATGTTAACTTCCCTAGTGCCTAGTTGCTCGGTGGATTAGCATCCCTACCAACGCCAGCAATCTCCGTCCATAGATAACTAGCTATCGCCTGGAATGTGTTCAGCCTACTCGACAGGCCCACGAAGCACGACTAAGATGTGTTCACTACACGCACGTACTTCAGTACTTCAGTACACAACTATAGCTCATTTTCTTCCAAGCGGTTAGACTGAATGCAAGCAAAACGCACAGTCCACCTTCCAGCTGAGCTGTTCTTGACGGCCTTAATTCTAACCTTTATCGCTTGCGCATTGAATCCGAGATGCTGGGATTGAAGGTAAAATCGGCGAACGTAGAGCTCAGCACCATGGATTGGTGCGTGCACACGCTGTCCACGACTGGCTCAGATGTGAACTCAGCGTCAAGTTGCCCACATCGAGCTCATCCTGCACCACTGGGTGCCACGGCGGCGTCGCCTCGCGCCGCATCAGCGCGTCCCATGACACGCCGGCGAAGAACGGGTGATCGCGTATTTCTTTGGCACCACTCGATCCCAGGCGCTCGGTCGGGTTAAAAGTGAGCAAACCACATATCAATGATGCAGCCTCGGGGGGCATCTCGGGAGGCATCATCGTGGTCACGGAACCAGGCGTCATGATTTTCTTCACCATGACTTCGCGATTATCATCAAAAAACGGATGCACACCAGTGAGCATTTCGTACAGGAACACACCGAGCGACCACCAGTCCACTGCGTATCCATACTTCTGCATATTGTACACCTCGGGTGCCAAATACTCAGGACTACCCACGAGCGTCTGCGCACCCTTGTCCGAAACCACGTTCAGCTTAGACAATCCAAAATCTGTAATGCGCAAATGACCAGAGGCCTCAACGAGAATATTTTCCGGCTTGAGATCACGGTAAGCCACCTTAAGGCGGTGAAGGTGCTCAAGCCCCAGCACCAGCTCGGCCGCATAGAATCGTGATAGCTCATACGAAAAACCATCATCAGACATATGATGAAAGAGTTCTCCACCAGAGCAGTAGTCAGTCACGAGATATAGTTTGTCCTTGTCTGAAACGAGAAGCGCAATCGAGCAATAAAAGGGTGATCGATTTCTTCAAGAATAAGGCGCTCCGTCTTGATATGCTCTTCCAAGCCATGGCGAACGACGTTCTTTTTGCGTAGCACCTTCATGGCATAAACGACGTGTGTATCTTTCTTGCGCACGAGGAAAACCTTTCCGATCGATCCTTTTCCAATCACCTTGATTAAGTCAAAATCACTCACAGACACTCCGTGCGAATGGTGACTGGATGAGTTACTGCCGCGGCGGCTGCTGCAATCGATGCGCGCATAGCAGACGACGAACTTGCGTCAGTATCCAAAGACGATCGGCGAGCAGTTTTCCTATGATGCGGAGACTCGCTTGCGTTAGCACCCATTGCCGTACTGAGTCGACGACTTTGTTTTCGAGGCTTCAGAGAGTCCAAACGATGGCGAATGACATTACCTAGCCATGTCCGTGTCTTAGCTTCTTCTGACTCCGATATAAATTGCGCAGCACCACATCCACGATCACGTGCAGCCACAAAGTAGGTGAACGTCGTTTCTAGTGACAAACTGATAGTGCGAGCCTTATTACTGCTGCTGCGCTTGGAAAGTGCGGATGCTGGGGCTGCCGACGGGGAAGCCTTACCATCAACGGACGGACCTGACGCTGTGAGATCTCCAACAGATAAACAACTGCACGATAATTTTTCCTCTTCTGCTAAAATATGACCACCCACAGATATTTGAGCATCACCCTTGAAGTTGATAGCACGTTGCTTCAAGAATTGGGCTACCGCTGGAGAGGTTGTTGACGGGTCCATGCGGTACGCTCCCTCTGCAAACACGAGCGCATTTACGCGTTTGACGACCTGTTCCTCTCGCTTTTGAATTAGTGTTACCACAGACTTGGCACCGAAAGAATACGCCAAAAAGTACACGTTGCGTGCCTGTGCACGCGAGATAATATTATCCCACACGTAGAGCATGTGCTCATCCGGCGACGAGTTGCTCCGGATTGGGAAGGTATCGTTCCCGATAGTGACGTTGTTCGTAGACGGTTAAGTACCGCAACCCCAAAGTTACAAGCAGTAGCGCGCCGCATCACTGGCAGCATCGATCCCAACTCCAAACCTTCCTGAATTAGCAAGTCGCGACTCCAGATACCAGGTTGTGCACCACGTCCACCATTCACCACCACGAGCAAATTGTTTATTATGCGCCAATCCGAAGTCAAAAAGATACTTGAGCGAGCTTCCTTCGGCTCGTGTGGTTGGGGGTCGAGGGGTACACGAGCCTGCTTGAACGCCAGCTCAGCTAGCATCTCCATCTGGATATGAAGATGGCAGCCTTGACAATATCGTCCAGTTCTCCTGCACGTCGCTCGTCGCTCATGAGCTCGTATACAGCCTGATTCGTGCGACAGTGACGTAGTGTACCAGCATCATCGAAATAATAATCTAGCTCTTCCAATGACTCCAGTTGGTCAGTGAGAGCGATACTACCGCGAGCCAGCGCATCGGTGTCACTTGATCCAGTGACACTACTGGCACTACTGTCTCCAAACCTCTGTTTCTGTAGGCTCACAGCATCATCCGCATTCATACACAAAATATACTGCTTGCCGTCCTCACAGCCTATTGGGTCCGAGATCTGCTGCAGCGATGCTGCGTGCAGCACGACGCATCCTTCTAGTAGGCCTGGCGGACGCTGCTCCACCTCCATATCGTCGTCATTGCAGCTCTAATATCACAGTATACACACAACACGACATAGTCTATGTGAGTTATGAATAGATCAAAGATGCTCATTGGCTTAATTGCTTATAAGTCACTGCCATGAGACTTATAAGACCACATACTGCCGCACCATGAGAAACTCATTGACGACCGAGAGCCAAGAGTCTGTGGGCATGACGAACGCCATCACGGGCGCGCACACTTCCACCCGCGATCCCTGAGCACTTGCCAGCTGAACGAACACGCGTCTGCTGTCCGCCATCGTCGCTCGTCCGCGGTGCTGTCCCCTGAGTTGACTCCGACGTTCTTTTGCGGCGACACGACCACAATCGCATCTAAGCGGGTTCGAAGATCGTACCCATCTTATTTTAACCAATTAGAAACCTTCACTATGTTGATTGGATGAAATGCACCCTAATAGTGCTCGATGGCGTCGATGATGCGCTCTCGCTTGGCGTCGCGGGCAGCCTCCCGCGTGTACGCGCGCACAGTTCCCATGACCCCAGTGGCATCTGCACTAGTGGCATCGTTTGCGGACCAGACGCTGGGTCCCGTGGCAGGCTTGCCGCAGCGCCGCGTGCAATACGACTCGCACATGCCCACGACTCCACTCCAGAAGATCGTTCTATCCGTCACGTCGGCACTAACCGTGTTCATCAACCCTGAACGCGGCGACATGCTGGCCACCCTGGGAGAAGTTACTGGTCGTGATGCACTGCGCCGTATTCACGCGCGCATGTGCGCAGACCCCGTTGGGGCCCGTATCTTGGCCGAAAAGCCTGTGATTCGCAGTGATAAGATCGACATGGAATATCTGAGAGCATTACCTGCAGACTCATTTGGCCGACACTACGCCACGTTCATGGATTCACATGGCTTCGATGCTGATGGCCGCTCGCTCGTGCGTTTCGTGGACGACCCGGAGCTGGCCTACGTGATGCAACGCCACCGCGAGTCGCACGACTTCTGGCATACTCTGTTCGACGTTCCTCCGACAGTGCTAGGGGAGATCGCGCTGAAATACGTTGAGATGGCGCACTCTAAACTACCTGTGAGTGCGCTGAGCGCATTTGTGGGCCCGTTGAGACTCTCCAGTGAGGAGCGCTGTTTGCTAGTGAAGGTGTATGTACCGTGGGCCACCCGGGCGTCGACGAATGCGCACTCGTTGCACTGTGTCATGTATGAGGAAGAGTTCGAGACGCCAATTGAAGAACTTCGTCAGCGTCTGAACATTGAGGTTGCTCCTTCCCTTCCTGACTCTTCGGAACACTACCAGCGTCACAAAGACGACAAACACTGATGTAATCGAAAAGAAAACGACCACCAATATGTTACTGAGCGCAATCACTTGCCAACCCCAAACAAATCGTACTCATGATCACTATCATGATGTTCCTGCTGGACAGCAGAGGCCATTTCTTTAGTCAGGTTCTGATCGGAACAATTGGGAACCGCGCTGGTTGCACCCCGTTCCTGCATCGTGCTGGTGAGTCTACCAATCGGTGCTGCATGGGTTTCCACTTGTGGTTGGGTATAATCGATAGCTTCGTGGAGCGTTGGCGGTGGGGCAACTGTCCCAAGCACAGGTTTACTGCTGACTGGAGGATCTACAACTGCTGCAGAGGTTACGTTTGGTATCGGCGTCTGAGCTGACACAGGGTTTACTGTCATGGTCGTGATTGCGTTTGCTTGCTCGTTCAATGAAAGCGTTGGTAGGTTTTCCAAAGATGACAACGATAGCTGTTGTGTCTCAGTCAGTATTTCTCTTGGAGATGCTGCAATTGGTCCTGGTGTATTCGGTGAGAGAAACGGGTTGTGTGCCACCTCACACTGGAAGTCATATGAGTAGTTCATATCCATGATTGGCTTCGTTGGAGGTTTCTTCGAGGAAATGGTAGTGTCCAGCGAGCTGAGACTTTTTGAGACTGTCTGACCAGACGACGATGGCAATGGGAACAATTCGTGATATTCTGCACTGGATTCACTGTACGCGCTTCGTCCTCCATCACTCGTCATGCTGGCTGCAAGACTACCATTGCCAGGTGTGTACTGGCGACGTGCAGCAAGTTGAGCAGACGATTTGAACGCAGCATACTTCGGAATTGAATCCATCTCTAAGCACTCGTACTCACCCATACTCACTGGACTTAATGGACCTTCGGGGTATCCCCATCCGAGAGCGGGTAATTTGGCACGGCATTACCGGTAGCGCCACCATCCGGCAGACTTTGCACGCTACTGCTGACAGAAGCGTCAGTACTGCTAACTCCTCTGGTGTACGGATCAATAGGTCGCTGATACGAATCCGCGAATGGGTTCATAGAGTCATTGTCGCTCTCGGCACGCACATAAGTTTGAGGCCTCGACGCCTGTCCGATAGTCCCTGATGACGCTGACCTACCGAGATCTTTGTTACCGAACATCTCTGAGAATGCTCCTGTAATCTCGGTGCCGAGTGCCGACATCTCTGAGCTAAATTCCGCAGCCGTGGTTGACTGCGCTCGTACCACAGGAGGCCGGCCATTTGAGGTGGTAGCTACTGTTGACTTCCCATTCATAGGTGCATTCTTGAGCGTCACAGTTGCTGACAAAATCTGGAGATAAGCGACTAGTTCGTCCCGACAGCCATCAGCACCCAATTTTCCTGTCACCGCATACTCCGTCAGCAACGTGTTGGCCAGCATCACGAGCTCGCTGATCTGATTTAGCCGCTTCTCCATCTTGCTATTCCAGTCGCCCATTCCCACAACCCAGCGACCTGCATCGGCGACGTACGCAACGCTAGATCTACACGCAGTGAAATACGTAGCCATCAGTCACGCAGTGGCTGGACCAAATATTCACATGAAAACTCACTCTAGCTCGTCTCGAATTTCATCTCGATACTCATAGCAGCGCTGGAAGAGCAACGTCGCGGTGTCCATGACGCCTTAATACCATTGCAACAGCCCAATCAATACAAATGACTACAAAAAGCATCTGTAGCAGACGTACACGTTGGCAGGTTTGGTCCCATGCGCTGGAAGAACTTTTCAAAGTAAATCACCTGATAATAATCCACATACACCCAAGTTTTAATGTCTGATAACCATTGTTGATTCGTATTGTAGCAATAGCTTCTTGCCTTTTTCATGAATGTGGCGAGATGCTCCTCCACACGAGCGATGGCTGTCATGGACTTGCCGATGCTCGAGATGGACTGACCCGCGCTGAAGATCGACGTCATTGCGGCTGTCTAGGAGGAGGAATTGGAGGCGTTCAGCGTGTTTGCTGTTCTTCAGGAGGTAAAAATCCCAGATGAGGGTTTTAGCTTCAATACAAATATCAAGTGAACTCGATGTCATGCGCTAATAGAGTGCAAGTTGAAGTCCTACTATGTGACGATGACGGTGAATCGAAGGGTTCACGATGCTAAAAGCAGTTCATCATTTCTTTGAAGTACGCACATGGGAGGCTAGCAGAACTATGTCGTGCAAATGCAGCTGCTGCTTCATAGCCGAGTTTTTTGTTATACCCAAGAGCTTCCACGGAGTAAGACTGACCGGAAAACTACGCCACACAGACCGTTGTGTCGAGTTCGTGGCCATCGCAGCGGTGCTGAGGACGATAGTCCGGATGGTGGACAGGCAATTGACCAAGACGAGCAAGCGCATGTGCAGGTGCCAACATCATGGTTGACTCCTTTGCTGAATGTTAAGTCCCTGTTGAAGACAGATCACGCTCCTCATTCCTTTGTATCGTAGTCACCAGTTGGACGCTGCCGTATGGCATTGCTGCTGGGTGGCAAGGGAATGACAATTGTTCACTCGTCAAGATAGAGATCTCCGTCCGTTGCAGCCGTTGGGAACTCGCTGACCTTCCTTGCTGTTGGTAGCGCTAGAGACTTGCAGTAAGTCACCGACCGATCTTCACCTCAAGTCAAGATGCTCATCGGGGTCAATGGGATAGAGTGGCTGGCGTGGCATATCCACTGGGCAAATTGCTCAGGGCAACATACCAGTCTGATGGTCTTGCTAAATACGCATGTGGTCTCCTCGCTAGCGCCCACTTGTGACTCGTGGCGCCTGTCAGCTCCGCAGGTGCTTCTTGCGACGCTTACATCAGGCACGCTTACAGCTCACATAAGTGAATATTTCCATTACCGCAAGGTTCGTGTTATTGAATGGAAAGCTTTCATGTTTGTGGACAGGGAGGTAACTACTTTCTCGAAGAACTCATCGAAACGAAGATCCCAGCATAATGTTGAGCATTTGATAAGCCGGAATAGAAGATCCCCGTGCTTGCAGACAGTCTGGTAGGTTACGAACCGTGTGGCCCAACCCCGCTGAACATTACGATCATCTGGGGAGATGGAACACTGCACTCATCGAGATGTTACTTTGCCTACCTTCAAATCTGCATGGTAAAAGCCATTTGGCTGACAAATTATTTTGTTTTTAGGTTGTGCAGCTGGTAACGTATTTCCTGTCACAACTTGCCACTCACGAGCACCTACTGTCGCGTTTACATATACCGTAGTAGTAGTACAAAGCACGCAAGCCTGGTAAAGGTGGCAGGTGCGTTCTCACACAGACGTCGTGTTGACCGTATCCGAAAGTGGGGGCAAGCAAGCAACCGGCGTTTCTACGAATGAGCTAGGAATTCACATGAATCGCATTGAGGCCAGATCTTGATCGACCTGTTCTGGTTTACCAGGGCGTGCTTGGGCTGAGGTGGCCAGAACCAACATGACAGCAACACAGTGATGTGGTGCCACCACTACTCTATCGGATCAATTTGAAGCTGGTTTCTGAACAGAGATCGACTAGACGCATGGTTGTATGAAAAACAGTAAACCTCTAAAAATTGCAGTTAGAAATTCGGGTTCTTATCCGGAAAACGGACTTCATACGGCCTTTCGAACAAACGCTTCAGCAACACGACAATTGGTCAGAAATAAGTGTGTGTTTCGAAACCGGCTGCGTTTCCGGAGACCAGCGTGCGTTGCAAGAGGAAGACAGCAAGGCTTTGCCCCGCAATCCCGCCGTGTTGACCCCAGGAAAATGCTTTTCTTGCAAATCTCTGCTGAAAGTGACCGTGAGCTCACAGCTTACTTTGTCCAAGTGAAAAACAGTCCAGAATAAATGAAACCGATCCAAAATAAATAAATATGAGCTTTTCAGTTCCATATCCGTAATTTGTGGCTCGAGAGGTGCATAAATGTGACTATCAACTCTTTAGTTCCACTCTAGGCACGATAGAGTCGGAAATTCAGCAGTTTCAAGATCAATTCCATCAGCAGCCGCGGCTTGCTGCTTGTGATGACCCTGCTCTTTACGCCACGCCACCATGCGTTGTTGCAGCCTCGTTCGGTTCGGTCTCACTCTGGAATTCACCGGGCAAACGACGGCTTTTAGCGTGCTGATTTAAAGGTACACCTGAGCCATGGGCGTGCCGTCCAATCACAAGGAGGGCGGGTTCTACAACGCCAATTCCGTTTACACCAACTCGGTGCAGGAGTCCAACTACGGTTTGGAGCACGGTCATTCTACAATGACGATGACCTATGGACCTGATGGCCGCAGCAGCTTCGACAGTCTCGAGCCCTCGGCCATGTTGGGTAACAACCGCTTCGTGGCAGGCAACAAATTTTTCAACTACCAACAGTTTGGCGCGTTGCGCGAGGGTGGCGGAGTCAGTCTCTTCTCCTCCTCGTACTATGGTTTGCTGTTCGCTACAGCACAAAGCAGTTTGATCTACGCTGCACTCAGGTATTGCATGCGTCCGACACTCATGCACTCGCTGTTGTTGCAGCGATCCGAGAGTTCTGTCGTCATCGAGTGCCTCCTCAGTATTCCGACAACGCTCAGCTTTTTTCTCGGTCTGTTATCGGACGTCCTACCGATCGGTGGATACCGTCGGAAGTCCTACATGATCACCGGCACGCTGATGAGTTTCCTCATGTGCATGGGTCTCATGATCCTCTCGGCTACCGTGGACGTGGATGACTCGACGGAGGAAGAACTCAGTAACTACATCGTTTACTACATGATACTCATCATGGGCGCCACGTTTGGCACCATGCTCAGCAAGATCGCCACAGACGCCCGCGTCATTGAGCTGTCCCAACGCGAGCCTCTCACCACGCGTGGAACTCTACAGATTAACTATCTGCTCTTTCGCACAGGCATCGAGTGGATCGGACTTTGGTTGACCGCAATTCTCATTCGGTTCGACGATGACAAGAAAAACTACGCACTACGCATCGACCCATTCTGGGCCTACGCCATGCTGGCGTTCCTCAGTCTGGTGCCTGTGCCGTTCGTGCTGCGCAATTGTAACGAGCGTACGGTTCAAGCAGAGGCCGGATTGATGAACGAGATCATTGCCGAGGAGGGTAGCGTCGCCATGATCACCACGGCGCCGTCCACGGCAAGTGCTCGTATCGGTTCTTTCTTCCGGATGTGTCAGCAGCGGGCCGTCTGGCAGCTTGTGCTGTTCCTATGCATCCTGTTGGCAACAACGCGCTTTTACTTTGGCGCAGCCAACTCCGTTTTCATCAGTATGGCAGGACTCAATCCGAACACAACGCTAGTGACCAATGCGCTCAAGTACCTCACCACGATGGCTTCCATGGTCATGTGGAAGGTTTTCTGGTCCAACTCGTCATGGCGACGCTGCGTGTGTCTTGGTATCGCCGTCATGGTCATCCCCGAAACCTTCCGCGCCATTATGATGATCTACGTGCCGTCGGTGCGTGGTCAGGCATTCTACGACACTCTCGGCTGCATCCCAGGCTTCACGGATGGTATCATCACTATTTTTTCGCTGATTCCTGCTACCGAGATTGCTGAGAACGGATCAGAGGGAGCTACACAGGGAATGTTGCTCTCATTCCGTAGTACGATCGCTATTGCCATGCGCACTCTCAGCAGCGACTGGATGGCTGATGTGGCACCTGTAACCCTCCAGGACGGAACGGGTCGACTTTTGTTGTTGCTGCTTATTGCGTACGCCGTGCATGCGATGTCGCTCTTTTCAGTGCTGCTGTTGCCTCGCCAAAAGTTGGACGCACAGCAAATGCGCGTATATGGTGGCTACAGCAAATTCGCTTGCATCGCAATCTGGATTATCTTTATTGTCTTCTTCGTCTACGCCATGGTGGTGAACCTCAAGGCCATGGCAGATATGGCCAGCAAACGTTAGGGAGTTAAATTGTAAGTTATATACACGCACGTAAATGGACACGTTGCTCCATCGAGCTTATGACCATCGCCATTCCAGGAATTTGATACTGTACATGCAAATGGGAGGGGGCATCGCTTTTCACTTTATCCGAGTACGAGCTCACTCGCAAACTTTTCCGGTCCCCAAAGTATGAAGTTCTTTTTGGCCAGCTTCGTCTCGCTCCTCTTTGCCGTGTCGCTATCGGCACATGCCCCGAAGCATGCACCGCCGCCAAAAAGCGGTAAGCGAACACTAATGAGTGATATGAAAGCGAACGTGGAACAATTCGGTGGAGGCGACGATGGAGGCGATGACGGTGCTGGTGGTGATGACCTCGGAGGCATGGGTGGCGGTGATCTCGGAGACATGGGTGGCGGTGACGGCGGTGGACTTGGTGGTGGACTCGATGGCATTGATGATGCTATTCTCAGCGGGGTCGGGGGAGGTGGAGGTGCTGGTGGACCGGGTGGCTACCGTGGTAAGTCAGTCATTTTCCTGAACAACTCAACGAAGAAAAGTGGCTCAATTGTTTTCGAATGCAGCCCTACGTGGTCGTAGCGACGAGTTGATGGACAGTAACACGGAGCTGAATGACGACGACGAGGTTGTTGTCGCCAAACGTACTGTTGTTCGTGGGGGTGTAGTTGTTGCTCCCCCGCGTCCTCGTCGTTGGTATTGAGCGGCGCTCAGGGAAGTATTAACCCAGTCTTCTAACTTGTTATTTTTGCTGAATCCGTCATGAGTCAAATCGTGACTCATGCATGAAACGTAAGAGAAAATCATGGATGTTGCATCTTCTTGGTGCAGTTTGTTTGCAATAGTGCTCGAAACTCCTTTGTCACGACAACAGTCACAGTCTGAATGTACTCCATCGAGAGTTATCATGCTCTGTTGGTTCTGTCTTGAGAGTTGCAACCAGAATTACCTCCAGGGGCGATCATGTGCTTTCGATATCACTCAAGTGGCTGTTCAGATACTCTTGTAAATACGCCTCGGACTGTTTGGGCATGGATCGTAATGCTGTGTACGACCGCACACCTGCTTTGAATACCTCCACGAATGTTAAAGTTCTCGATGGTGAGGTCCATGCTCGATGATGAGACTCAGTGGTCAACTTCGGAAGGAACGCGAATTGCAAAGTCGTATAACAATAAATACGTACAAGACACTGGGATCAGATAGTCTATGTCTACGATGTGGTGTGAACCATTCCGTCGATGGGGTTCGCCTAATGCAAAATGCATTTAGTTTTCTTCTCGTGTATGTCCAATCCATACATATATTCGTTAGGCTTACTCTAATACTAAGTGGGAATTGTGCTCATCAGAGCCTTCTCGAGCTTCACCACCCCGTAAACAGGAGGCTCTTCTCTAATGAGGTACGCATCAGTCTCAACGTAACCCGCCGATACGTAGAAGTCTCGCGCTTTTTGCATCACACTGCCCGTGGTGAGCCAAATTTTGCGGAATTGCTGCTTCACTGCCCAGTTCTCCAGCGTCGACAGGAGTAGACGTCCAACGCCATATCGTCGATGGCTGTTTTTGACCGACATGCGGCGCAGCTCACCTTCATTATTGGGCTTGGCTTCGAGGCCAACCATACCAACCACAAGATCCGGCTAGTCGTGAGGTGTGGCGATCCAGTAGTTGCCTCCAGGAATGAGATACGTATGTTTGATGTCGTTTAGGTCCGTCTTTAGACTATCATCAATGAACTCAAGAAGGCGTGGGTTGTCACGCTGCTCAGGATAGCAGAGCATACCCTCCTTGAAGAGTTGAATCACTTGGGGCAGGTCTTCTCGGCAGAACTGACGGACCGTAATCTTGGATGTGTCGTGAACTGGAACTGATGCTGGTGACGTTATTATCGTCGAAGAGACAGTCGGAGCCATGACAACGGTGTGAGTTTGCGCAGGCTCAGGTAAAATTCAAAATGTCATTGTCGTGCGTGCCTTAAATCATTGGTCATTCCGATGTAGTAACCAGCAGTGATGTTTGTACGATCAACAGAAATATGTCAAAACGAAATGATTAGATGGTGAAGATGAGATGAGGGCTCACTCATCTCATCGAGCAGCTAACACAAGCCGGTGTGATACACTAGTAGTGTATAGATGCAGCAGGACTATTAAGTACCAGTAATTTACGGTAGGTGTTCCGGACACCCCCAGAAATTACTGCGGACACCACCCTATAGAAACAAGAAAGGAATGTTTCTATCCGAACAGAGAGGAGGCAAAACATAAGATTGATTTCGAAAGTGAGTAGCTGCGTTCAGCACTTTATGATGAAGAAAAGAGTACATATCTAATAACGTGGTTTACCTGTTTGGAAACAAATCTTCATAAGCTGGAATTCTTGGCGTGCTGTCCTGTGTTTTCTGAAAATGTTGCTCTCTGGCGGCATGAAGTTCAGACATTTCCCAGGTCGACATCTCCCTTCGATTCCCATTTGGGCCAGATCCTTTCCGTGAGTATGTAGCGTGATTGGTTGTGGGTTTAGTGAATGTTGCCGCTTCATGGGGTACCAGTTTTGGATGAGATGAAATTTCGCTTGCACCCTGTTGCTTTTGCTTTCACTTCGTATGCCTTCTTACACGCACGTAGTGCACGAAGGTCTTTGATTGATAGAGGATGTAGACTTCCTCCGGTTTCGAGGAGGTTGGTTAATTTATGGATGCACGGTAGACCTGTTGTCTTGTGTAAGTTCCGGAACAAATGGTGTCACAAATTCCACGGCGAATAAGAAACTCGCATTGTTTCAGGGCGAAGCTGTATATTTTCAAAACTACACCCTCGGAAATATTTATACGGAATGCATTCATAATTCGAGTCGCTTCAATATCAACTGCCTGTTCGTGATCCTCAATACTTTTAGTCCACCACAAAGTCATTCTCTTGTGAATTGTGAGAAGATCGCAGGTTAAATTTCGAAGCCATAATTTCATTGCTGAGTGATATCCTTGAACCTGAGGAGACCCTATCATAAACTTCAAGTGTGGTAGATTCACGACTAGCTTTAAAAGCTGCACCTAGCTCTTCGCGGACAGTATGAACTTCAACAGTGTCTTGAACAAACGAATACGTGCACAACTGCCGCCACTGCTGCCGATTAGGAGGATTACCCGTAGAGTCTGTATCCCATCTTACCAATGTATTCAACGCCAATGATTCCTCTGTACTAACTCGCAATGGAAGGTCCCCCGAAGAGTTGACACCCAAAACACGAGCCTGACGAACACCCTTTCCAGGCCCTAGTACGAACGTTGGTTGGTAATAAGAAATATAATCTCAGGTGCGGATGAATTTCTCCCCGAGCTTGGCAACAGTACGAGCTTTCGCTTTCTCCCGGGATGCACTTGTGCTCGAGACACTAGATTGTTCATCGGAGTTCTGTCCTTCCATTAACATTACTGTTACTTGCGTCTGACGGCTACTTTGTGTAAGTTATAGCGACGAAGGTTGACTGTGATGACCGATTTAGTAACTATCTCACAGGGTACGAAGTCGAGGAGGGAACCACAGTAGCAGTTGGTTTTTAGAAATATTTCTATAGGGGGTGTCCGTAGTAATTTCAGGGGGTGTCCGGAACACCTCCCTAATTTACTTTATACATGTCTTAATTAAAGTGGTCAGTAATTGCTCTGGGAGGATACGAGAACTTGGATGATGGTCTTCGCTCTCCAACTTCAATGATTCCGTCCTGAAAGTGTTTATATTTATTGCTCGCTTGATGATTTATTTAATTGACGCAATCTCGATCTTGATGAAGCGGAACGACTGTCATCTAGACCTGTGGGAAGCAAGAAATGAGATTATTTACACAATCGCGAAGCCTTTTATGTCTGCGCAAGGTTTAAAGTTGCTTGTTGGTGCTATCCCTTCATGTGGCGGTTCGATACCCACTGTCAGAAGACGCTTCTATTTGAAGCGAATCGGAGTTGCTCAAGGTTTAAATCCAAAGCCAGATTGCCCGTAGATTTGCACGAGGGCGGTCGCGCAATTTGCCATCAGGGTATGGGAGGCCATTTGCGACGAAGAATGTGCCCGAAGAGGCCGTGCCTACCGAATTGTAAAAACCTTGCGCCTTGAGCATGAACATACTGAATCAGTTATCGCAGATCGACCGCATTGTAACATTGTTCGAGCCGTTGAGGGGCACGACGTTTCGGTGTTGCAAGTGGTCAAGGGCTGCAGACGAAGTCAAATGGACACATATTCCCGCTTTGCTCCTGCGTTTAGTTAGTTCATACCGTGCGCGACTTCAGACAAGATCCACCACGGTTAAGCAACCCATTCGATTCGTTTGTAAACAGCGTCAACTATGCTAAGAGCTGAAGCTGATGGCTACAGAGTCAATATATGTCGTCTCATACCTGCAACACCAGTGTACGTGTAGTGATTCGTTGAGATGAATGCTCAGTGAGTGGCTCACAGTTGTTTGGCTAGCTCGAACACTTCCACGTAAGGCTCAACAGACACCACTTTCATGCCGACATCCTGGTAGCCGATCGCGCGGTAGAATGCACGAGCATCGTCCTTGGGGCCACCGTTTAAGAGGATGACCTTGGTGAAGCAGTTAGCCTTGGCCCAAGTCTCCAGTTCAGCAACGAGACGCCGACCGAGTCCGTGACGACGGAAGGAACTCGAGACGGCCATGCGCCGCAACTCTCCCACACCTGCACCCTTGTTCTCCAGGCCAACTATGCCCACTACCTTCTCTTCGCTGTTTTCTTCGTCTAGTGTCGTTACGACCCAGAAATTGCCACCTGGGGCGATGTAGACGCTCGGAATTCGCGATAGGTCCCCATCAAGACTCTCCTGAATGAATTCATCCCAGTGCTCTAACACGTGCAGGGGTGCACTGTCGCGGTAGAACTCGCAGCCGTTGATGAAGACGGCGTTCACACCTGGTTGGTCCTTGCTTGCATACTGCCGGATGTGGAGCTCCGGGTGCTCAATGGTCGTCATTATAGTGTCGGACAACCAGATGGGTACGTAATTGAGTAGCCAATCACAGCGAATTGGTAATACCGGTATCTCTTCATTAAAATCAAAACAATTCTCTGAATTTTTATTCCAGTTTTGGTCATTCTACCCAAAATAACTTCGGAATATTATTCCGGATACCCAAAATAAAACTTCTTTGTTTAGAACCTGTCACATAACAAAGGCTGGCAACCTGCAACACTAAAACCCAAATCACCAAGGAATGTTGTTTGAACCGCACGGGTTTAAGCAGATATTGTGACAATCCCGCGAAAACCCACAACTTATAGACCTGTTCGTGATTAAGTGGTTGCATGATTCGATTGTGCAGCACGCAATTATAGGCTGCATGCTATGCAGTGGTTGCACTCGCACCGACACTCGCCACGGAAAGAAAGGATGCACGACACAGGCAATGAACTGGGCAGCATAATATATAGCTATTTGGTAACTCAATTTTAGAGAAATATAAAGATCATCATGCCTCAGCGTTCGTTCACTGTGGTTGTGAAACAAGTCCCCTTTGTTCCTGCTTTCGCTCTCACCAGTGAAAAATGCCAAGGCCTAACAGTGATAAAGATGATTCTTGGTCCATTGCTGCATTCAACACGGCATTCTCCTTAGCGTTCGTCATTTTATGTCGCTGTCACTCGAGTGAAAACACTATGTCAGCTGTATCTTATGGAGCCGTTATCGCTAAGTTTTCTGAAGTATTTCACTCCGCGGCAAGATGCAATGCAGGAGAATTCGCGCCTAGAAGCTTTAGAATCTGGCAGCGATTACTAATGTATTCTCAACCCGCTAAGCTTTTTCAATCGCATTTTGCAGCGAAAACATATTTTGTATCTTGTTGCTGACAATTTTAAGATGTAGGTGTCACTTACTCTCGGTGATATTGATGCACCTCGAATTGTCACAAGCATTTCATCTAGTTCAGAACGCCTAGTTGTATTCAATCCAGAGCTTCCCCGTGTATAGCACGGTATTAGTCTGTTTTTTTAAGCTACCCATTTTGGAAATAAGTTTGCTCAGATAAGTAATTGTTTTTTATTTGGACATCCCTATTAGGTATAATTGATTTCAACTTATTGATGGAATTGGGTCTTGCTGAACAGGGAACAAACAACAGTCAAGGTACTTGTAAATGGGATCAAACTAACCAAGGAGCCACAAATAACTCCAGCGAAGAAAGTAATTAGATGTGCTTGCTGGTGATCTTTCTAGAACTGGCATTGGGTTTCGTGCTGCTTTGCTGCAGCTTATGGTTTATCCTACTTCTCCTCTTATCCCAGCTCTACCTTTCTCACTTGTTCACCAACTGGCAGAATCTTGTAATTCACTATTACAACAAAAGTAAATGCCATGGTGTCGTAGCGGTGAAACAATATGGACGGTTCATAGGCCACTCGTTTCTGACCTAAAACAAGACGTCTATTTTTGGCTAGTCGCGATATTTGATACTGCTTCAACTCGTCACATTTTTAGTCGTGCATGCGTCTTCAACCAAGTTCTTCCAATACGTTTAAGTCCTCTGATAAGACGTCGAGGCATGTGGCGTCTCGATTCTTGTATTTTCCACGGATCATTTTAGTCTCGGTGACGGAAGCACCACGCAGGAAGCGATAACAAGGATGGTGATGAGCACTGGTAGTTCGGCCTCTGCGCTGGCGTCGGAACTGAGGATGCTACAATCCACCAACGGGAGCACCACCATGCCGATTTCCAGGACGAACGCGCGGATTATCCAGTCAGCCAAACCCATTCGGCGTGCATACCCTCAATCTGTACATCACGTGCGGCAAATGGCAAAACTCACGACGGCAGCTAAGTCTGGCGAACTTTCGTCATCGACGAGTCAGACAACGCTAGCAATCAGTACTCGACCAGGTTCGTTCGCGGCCCTCAAGCCTATTGTACGACCTCATACGGCCGGAGCTTTCAAGGCCCGAAAAGTGGAGCCCACACGCTTCCGCTACTTCTGTACGTTCACATTGTGGCCAGACAGACAATTTTGCCAGGGTAAGGCTCACCACTTCTCAATGATTGTTTGCTACGTGTAGACGATCGTGGCGATCTCCCAGTTCGGGTGAACTTTGCTGGAGCTGTACGAAAGCTGCAATGGCAAGTTGATCTGTCACTGCTGGACTATTCACACTATCTGCCGGTGTTCATGGAGGGTCTACGCGAGCTGGAAGAACCGTATCACTTCTTGGCCCTCAACGGCACGTTGGACATGCTGGAAAAGGGCGGTAGTCGAGTGTTGCCGTGTCTGGCGCAGTTGGTCGCGCCGATGAAGGCAAACCTCATGACAAGGAACCAAACCGTCCTATGTTTACAGATGAAGGTGTTACAGCGGCTCGTGCTCTGCTGCCCGTACACTGGTGAAGCACTGGTGCCGTATTACCGACAACTACTATCTATCTTCAATCTCTTCATCACGAAGCGAGTTAACTGCGGAGACTCAATCGATTATGCGCAACGACGACAGGAAAACGTCGGTGACCTCATCCTTGAGACGCTCAACATTCTCGAGAAACACGGCGGGCCGGATGCATTCGTCAATATGAAGTACATGATTCCAACGTACGAGAGCTGCGTCACGCGAAGATAAGATCACCTATCGTAGGAGTAAACAGAGTAAAGTATGGATTGTACGTTATTTTCGAAGAGACCAGAATGAAACACACGACTTCGGTTTTTAACGTTCTTGTCGTTTCTGGACACGCAGGACCAGTCGAACATTGCACAAAACAGCAAGAGTGACAGACTCATACTCGTGATATCCATGAAGTTACGGCCAGCATTGACAGTAGTGGCGTCGGACCGAGATATCGACTACAAGCTTCGAGGAGATGAGGAGGAGGACAAATTTGAGGCTTCGTGTGACATCGGCGAGACAACACTTCAAAAGGCTGGTCTGCGGATCAATAGTTCAGGCGTCACTTTTGCGGATGACAAGTCCGCACAGAAAGAGGAGGAAGAAAAACTCATTTTATCCCATTCCACTCGAAAGCTCATTTCCCTGGACAAACTGGAGACGTGCAGTATGATCGGTAGAGGTAGCTCCGGACAAGTTTTCAAAGCACGTCATTGCGAATCAAACACTCTGTACGCAGTCAAAGTAGTGACCAACGTGTTCGACAAATCCAGGCGCGACCAACTACTCACTGAGATCCGTACATTATACGGCATCGAAAGCGAACATTTAGTCGGTTTCTATGGCGCATACTTCCAGGACCACGCGTTAAGTATCGTCCTGGAATTTTGTGCGTTAGGATCACTGGATCAATTGCTTGCGAAATTACCAAAAAATGATGATTTCGTTCCCGAACAGGTGATCGCTGCCATCGCGATGCAGGTGCTGACAGGACTTGCACACCTTAAACGAGCACGTCACGTTCATCGCGACATCAAACCTCAAAACATTCTCGTTCAGGACGACGGGTCGGTAAAGCTCACGGATTTCGGACTTGCGCGTGAACTGGGCTCATCTATTAGTATGGCACAAACTTTCGTTGGTACATTCAAGTACATGGCACCAGAGCGTGTTCAAAATGAACTATATGAGTAAGTTGAAGCCTTCTAATCACTACCTAGGATATTTTCTAATACTCTATTTCAACTCCAGCTACAAGTCAGACGTATGGAGCCTCGGTCTTGTTCTCATTGAGTGTGCGACGCAAACCTTCCCATACGCGAACGCAAGAAGCTACATCGACGTTAGTAGAAAGATGATTGTTATCGATAACTTCAAGTATTCAGAAGTAAAACTTACCACTGAAGTTGTTTGCACTTCCAGGTGGTCCAGAGTATTGTTGAGAGCCCAGAACCTCATCTGCCAGAGGTTGACGCAAACGGCGAGACGTTCACCCCGGAATTCCACGATTTCATTAGGCGGTGTTTGAAGAAAGAGGTGCGATGACTTTGTTTTGTTTTAACAGATGTACACACTGACACGATTAATAGCCTTCAAAGCGGGCATCAGTTGAAGAACTTCTTAAGTCACCGTGGCTGCAGCGGTAGACTTTTATTTGGATCATATTCGGGTCGTCACATAAATGGTCAGCTGACCAAATCACTTGATCGAGCCCGAAAATTGACCGAAAGTGCTGATCCACCTGCAACCAAAATTGGAAGATGTGGCAAGTGGTGTTTGGACGCTCACAGCATTCGTATTTATGTTACTCTACTATCTAGCTGCTTAACAAAGCTATCCTAACTAACTATCGGAAGTGACTGGGTCATGTTTTCCCAAAAAACAATCGGAAGAGGCAGGTTGGTAGGTTCAGAAGTCTGTCGTCTCCGTTTCTTCGATCGATACTTCACCATATCGTCGGTCCGGTTTACATACCGCATTGATAGTTCTTGAATCATTCTGACGAATGAATGTAGAGAGGGTTGCGGAGCTGTGAGTGCCGCATTAATTTCACGGTTAAAACGCTCTATAGGGTTATTCGTCAGATAGGAAATGCTGTTGTCTTTGCATGCTTCCTTAATCTTTTCCTGTACGTAATTAATACCAGGGCCTTCAATCCTGTCGTGCGGAATCACGGTGAGCATATCTAGATAGCCCTTACTCATAGCTATAGTAACTTCGAGGTCAGGCACCATCAATGCCTTCAGCTTTCTGCGGCAGGCTTGCTTGAATTGGGGATAGCAGCCTACCACATCAGGAAATTGCACCTGAACAGCCTCTTGCAGACCTGTCTCAACGTCTGCAGCAACATTCACCGCCTCCATCAAATGCCAATATGTGTCTTGAGTTTTAGCGGAGCACAATGTGTAAAATAAGGAACAAACAGATTCGTTGCATTGTCAAACACTACCATGACAACGCATTGATAGAATGGATGGGGAACGCAGTAAAATGTTCCATCCAGAAACAATGTCGTCTTCTTATACTTCAAAAGCTTGATTAGGGCAGGGTGTGCCCACCCAAGCAGTCGCTTTAGTTTGATTCCATTCATGTAGGATCTATAGAACTGAAAAAATGGTTGACCGGTTCCAGGCACCAGAGACAGTAGTGGAACCTCCACAATTCTATGTAAAGCAGTGCCAAAGTGACCACGTCGAGTTCTGTGTACCCGCTGAATAACTTGTTCTCGAGTCAAGCCAAACTGTGCTAATGCCAGCTCCTCGGGGTAAAATTCGCTGCGAATATTTTTCCATATTTGCTCAGCTGTCAGATCCATGCGCGTGATAGCCATCGTGTCAGTAGTTTCTTTCATGCTCTCCGTAACGTCTAATCCAGGTGCAATCATCTTAACGCTCTTCTTACATGTATGTTCATCAGAAAGAGTGTATTCATTTCGCGTAACATCGAAATGTAACTTCGCTTTGCACTTCGTTCTCCGGTAGGAACTGCATCTGTACGACTGTTTCAAGGCTGAGGCATGGTAACTTGTAAATGCATAGCCTGCAAAATGCAAACCAGTGCGTCGTGTTGGCTCAACAAGTGGGATCGGTACATGCTGCATCTGCGCTGTGACTTCCTCCCCCGAGTTACTCTCGATCGCGCTTGTGGACCAACACCCGATCGCAGAAGAAGAAAGCGAGACATCGGAGCTGATGCGTTGATGATTCCATATGCTTCCATTACTGCTGGAGCGATGGTTCCTCGAATTGCACTCGCGATCACCCATACGCGGTGACCGCGGGCTACGACTACGGCTACACCGACGTGGGCTACGGTGGCGTCACCCGTGACCACTCCTGGGGCGACTTGTACAGCAACGACCTAGACTGCGGGTGTGATGGCTCAGGCTGTGGCTGTGGTGACTTGTGCTGCGACGGCTCGGACTGCTGCCGCGAGAACTGGCACGGTGGCCATGACAGTGACTACAGTCTTGGCTGCAGAGGTTTCGACTTTGGCTCATGATGCGACTACTTGAACTACGTTTGCGACGACTTGGGCTTCGATGACGACGGCTTGGGCTGCGGCGAGAGCATGGGTTACTTCCGCTGAAGTGCGAGCTAGGTGACAGCACCAAGGTAGGTACTGGGGAGGCAGCAGCAGGCTTGGGCATGGCTTCATGGAGGCTTGCCCTTTGTCTTTTGAAACTGATAATGAGAGCCACTAGTTCTCACTCGGTCACCGCAAATGGTCAAGTCAATCACACTAAGTACGGTTGATCGTTTATGTGACGACCCGAATATGATCCAAATAAAATCCTTCGGCTGCAGCTTCATAATGTAATGAGCACTGAACGTTCTGTACGGCGGTGTGCTACGTGGTTACAACAACTACATCTTGTCAGCGAGAATACATCTCAAGCGAAAGAATGGCGTCATGATCATCACGACGCAAAATCAGAGCAAAATGACGAGGACGAGGAAATTGAAGAAGATATTAAGATATTCTCTTAGCTAGTGGTTTATTGAGAAAGGCAAAATAAAGGCATTTGTATTGCTCTTGCTCACCGATTAACGAGAAAGCAAATACTCGCGTGCTGAGTCATGTGCTGCACAAGAACCATACCGCCTCGAGCCTCCTCTTTGAGGATCCAAGAAAAGTCGGTTGCGCATAGCCATGAGGACACCAACCAAACTGATGGCACCGATGAGAGCGACAACACCCAAGAATCGAGTGGCTTGCTGCTCAGCGGGAGTCCAATTCATTACATGAATCCCTGTATCTTCGTCAAGCTCTTCATTATCCAGCAACATAGTAGCAAGTTGTTCTGTTGCTGTGAAGTTATTTGACGTTTTCATACGTCTCAAACAATCAGGGAGATCATGTAGCAACGTAGAGAAACGGAGCGTCCCAAGACCTGAGGCTGCGTCCCATCCAGTCGCAGCCACATGGCCATACTTGCAGCACTTCATTCCCTTAGAGCCACACGAGATATCGCCTTGTGTGATGTCGGCAAACACTTGTGGGCACACATCGTACAACCGATAGAGAAGAGGATTCAGGAAACCGAGAGGTGGTAGGTGTGGTAGTGCACGATTGAGTAGCGTTACCATGGAGGCCAGCACAGGAGCAGACACGGAAGTGCCATCCGTAGCTCCTACTTCGCCGTTCACAACTACAGGAAAAGCATGACCGACGGCTGCCACATCAGGCATCGCTCTCCCCGTACTTTGAAAAAATGATGATAACCCGGTCGTCTTGGCAAAATTCAAATAGGGATCCACAGCTTTACGCTGGTACTCTGGCATATCGTAAAGATCGCTGAAGCCGCCGCCCGATGTAATGAGAGCGCGTGCTTCAGAAGTAGACGTAACAGCCTCCTTCCACTTACCATTACCATCGCGAGGGGAGCCAGTGGCAATAGTAGTTGCTCCAACGGACGTGACGTACGGGGATGACGCTGGGAACATTGACAAGAACTTTGAGCACGCTGGCACGCGGCAGAAACCTTCAGCAAGGTGACTTCCTCGCACACCAGCGTCACCTGCAGAAACCAGAACAGAGATGCCGCGAAGAGCTGCCTTCATGAGTTCGCGATTTACAGCTTCCGCATAGGCAGCCGGCACGCTACACTCGTCATCAGTATAACTGATGGACACAACGGCAGGAGGAGGCTGCATCACGTTGATGTCCTGCAAAAATGTAAGGAATGGCTCCTGGTTGTCTGCGGCGTAGTCACGTGTCGGGTCTCTGAGCTGTGTGTAGCAAAACATTTCGATGTTTGAAGCATCACCAGTTTCATGGCTAGTCAGAGATGCAGCCACCTGAACATCCAAAGACGCCTCACCAGTCGGACCATAAGTTGAGATACACTTTCCAGTCGTCTTCGGCAACTTGATAGTTTGATGTTGACCATCAATCGTGTGTAGGAACTGGTACAGATCCCCCTCACTGTAGAACTCGTGCAAAAAGGTACCAATCACAAGTTTGTTGCGATTCACTTCATCTGTCCGAGCACTTGTTTCAGCAACACCTCTGGAATAATTCACTGGAATCTTTTCCGGAATATCGTACTGCTCTCGAATCACGCTGGTGTTGCTCCTCTCGAACTGACTCGGAAATCATCGGTGAACTGTTGTTGGTTGACCACAAGCGGGTCCTTGTCGTCTGTGCCTCCTCCCTGCATGAACTTGACCTGCATTTCCGTGGGGAAGCTCTCCAGTCCGTCCACATAGGTCACAACTCCTTCTAGCTCTTGTGGAATACTATAGCTCTCCTCAGGACGCACCACCGACAGGTCCGAGCGTTGTCTGTGTGTATAGTGGAACATCTTGGTATTGAAAAGCCGTTCCGCCGTGGCAGCAGAGAGTTTTACGTGCCAGAAGTCCTCCACCGCATCGAGGGGCTCTGCACGCAGCACTTGGGCGTCTTGCATCGCTTGACGGAAGCTCTGGAGATTGGATTCGGACGGTTTAAAGTGTTTCTGGAGCTGCTCCGAGGTCGTCAAGTGCTGTCCGTACAGAGGCGATGCAGGGTCCGTCACCGCTGCAACCAGGTCCCCCAATTGACCGTCACTCTTGTGAGGAGAGAGAGCTACGCGTAGCATCAATGGCAAGTCCGGGGCGGCACGAGCGCCTCGCTCCCAATGCGTCGGATGCGCATTTGCCACCGTTCGCAGGTTTTCAACGTCTACTCCAGAGACGACGGCGCAGAGTTGGAGCGTCACTGATAGCAGTAGCAATAAAGGGGGCAGGAGCAACACGAGGCGGGGGGTCATGGCGACTGGAACGCTCATGTAGCTGTATCCAAAACGAAACCGGTTTCGAGCAGTGAGAGGAGATAAACCGGTTTTCAACTTCAACTTGGCCTATTACTACTAGGGGTCAAGGGTGACCCTTACTACCTAGGAAAATAGTTAATCCACTCTTGGCCATGGAGGCGTCTCGATGGGGTGCATGCCGAACTCATTTGTCGGGCTGAATTCTCGATCCGCAGGAGTGCGATGCCGCTTTCTCGCGTACAGCGCCACTCCAACGATCCCTGCGACCGCAGCAATGCAGGCAATAACTGCAATCCACACTGTCTCCTTTCCGGCCGAATTCTCACTACTTTGACCATTTGCAAGTGACACCGAGTCGGTACTTTGTGCTGCGTCCAGCGACACCGCCTCGTCGTTCGCATCGGTTGTTGCTTCCACACGCTGTACGCCTTGCTGAATTGGCCCCTGATTCCCTTGGTTGTATGGCGGCTTTGTCGTTGGTTTCGGAGTCTTAGGTGTAGGTGTTGGTCTCGGCGTCTTTGGTGTGGGTGTAGGCTTCGGAGTCTTCGTCGGTCTCGGAGTCTTCGGTTTAGGGGTCGGTGTTTTGGTTATTGCTGGAGTTGGAGCGGGAGTCGGCTCCTCTGTCGTCGGAGCTGGCGTAGGTTCCTCAGTTGTTGGCGCCGGAGTCGGCTCCTCTGTCGTCGGAGCTGGTGTAGGTTCCTCAGTTGTTGGCGCCGGAGTCGGCTCCTCTGTCGTCGGAGCTGGCGTAGGTTCCTCAGTTGTTGGCGCCGGAGTCGGCTCCTCTGTCGTCGGAGCTGGCGTAGGTTCCTCAGTTGTTGGCGCCGGAGTCGGCTCCTCTGTCGTCGGAGCTGGTGTAGGTTCCTCAGTTGTTGGCGCCGGAGTCGGCTCCTCTGTCGTCGGAGCTGGTGTAGGTTCCTCAGTTGTTGGCGCAGGAGTCGGCTCCTCTGTCGTCGGAGCTGGCGTAGGTTCCTCAGTTGTTGGCGCCGGAGTCGGCTCCTCTGTCGTCGGAGCTGGTGTAGGTTCCTCAGTTGTTGGCGCAGGAGTCGGCTCCTCTGTCGTCGGAGCTGGCGTAGGTTCCTCAGTTGTTGGCGCCGGAGTCGGCTCCTCTGTCGTCGGAGCTGGCGTAGGTTCCTCAGTTGTTGGCGCCGGAGTCGGCTCCTCTGTCGTCGGAGCTGGTGTAGGTTCCTCAGTTGTTGGCGCCGGAGTCGGCTCCTCTGTCGTCGGAGCTGGCGTAGGTTCCTCAGTTGTTGGCGCCGGAGTCGGCTCCTCTGTCGTCGGAGCTGGTGTAGGTTCCTCAGTTGTTGGCGCCGGAGTCGGCTCCTCTGTCGTCGGAGCTGGCGTAGGTTCCTCAGTTGTTGGCGCCGGAGTCGGCTCCTCTGTCGTCGGAGCTGGCGTAGGTTCCTCAGTTGTTGGCGCCGGAGTCGGCTCCTCTGTCGTCGGAGCTGGCGTAGGTTCCTCAGTTGTTGGCGCCGGAGTCGGCTCCTCTGTCGTCGGAGCTGGCGTAGGTTCCTCAGTTGTTGGCGCCGGAGTCGGCTCCTCTGTCGTCGGAGCTGGCGTAGGTTCCTCAGTTGTTGGCGCAGGAGTCGGCTCCTCTGTCGTCGGAGCTGGCGTAGGTTCCTCAGTTGTTGGCGCCGGAGTCGGCTCCTCTGTCGTCGGAGCTGGCGTAGGTTCCTCAGTTGTTGGCGCCGGAGTCGGCTCCTCTGTCGTCGGAGCTGGCGTAGGTTCCTCAGTTGTTGGCGCCGGAGTCGGCTCCTCTGTCGTCGGAGCTGGCGTAGGTTCCTCAGTTGTTGGCGCCGGAGTCGGCTCCTCTGTCGTCGGAGCTGGCGTAGGTTCCTCAGTTGTTGGCGCCGGAGTCGGCTCCTCTGTCGTCGGAGCTGGCGTAGGTTCCTCAGTTGTTGGCGCCGGAGTCGGCTCCTCTGTCGTCGGAGCTGGTGTAGGTTCCTCAGTTGTTGGCGCCGGAGTCGGCTCCTCTGTCGTCGGAGCTGGCGTAGGTTCCTCAGTTGTTGGCGCCGGAGTCGGCTCCTCTGTCGTCGGAGCTGGCGTAGGTTCCTCAGTTGTTGGCGCCGGAGTCGGCTCCTCTGTCGTCGGAGCTGGCGTAGGTTCCTCAGTTGTTGGCGCCGGAGTCGGCTCCTCTGTCGTCGGAGCTGGCGTAGGTTCCTCAGTTGTTGGCGCCGGAGTCGGCTCCTCTGTCGTCGGAGCTGGTGTCGGTTCATCTGTCGTAGGATCTGGAGTACTCGGAGTTTCGGTTGGAGGACTCTCCGTGGTGGGCTCCGGAGTAGCAGGATTCGTCGTTGACGGAGTCTCTGTAGTAGGCTCAGGAGTAGCAGGAATCGTCGTTGACGGAGTCTCTGTAGTAGGCTCAGGAGTAGCAGGAATCGTCGTTGACGGAGTCTCTGTAGAAGGCTCAGGAGTAGCAGGAATCGTCGTTGACGGGGTCTCTGTAGTAGGCTCAGGAGTAGCAGGAATCGTCGTTGACGGAGTCTCTGTAGAAGGCTCAGGAGTAGCAGGAATCGTCGTTGACGGGGTCTCTGTAGTAGGCTCAGGAGTAGCAGGAATCGTCGTTGACGGGGTCTCTGTAGTAGGCTCAGGAGTAGCAGGAATCGTCGTTGACGGAGTCTCTGTAGAAGGCTCAGGAGTAGCAGGAATCGTCGTTGACGGGGTCTCTGTAGTAGGCTCAGGAGTAGCAGGAATCGTCGTTGACGGGGTCTCTGTAGTAGGCTCAGGAGTAGCAGGAATCGTCGTTGACGGAGTCTCTGTAGTAGGCTCAGGAGTAGCAGGAATCGTCGTTGACGGAGTCTCTGTAGTAGGCTCAGGAGTAGCAGGAATCGTCGTTGACGGAGTCTCTGTAGTAGGCTCAGGAGTAGCAGGAATCGTCGTTGACGGAGTCTCTGTAGAAGGCTCAGGAGTAGCAGGAATCGTCGTTGACGGAGTCTCTGTCAATGGTCCAGGTGTTGATGGACTTTCCGTTGTCGGACCCGTTGTTGTTGGAGTCTCAGTCGCTGGTCTTTCTGTCACCGGTGCTGGAGTCTCAGGCGTCGGTGTCTCGAAGGTTGGCGGTTCCGTCACCGGTGAATTCGTTGCTGGGGCCTCGGTACTCGGGGCGTTTGTTGTCGGTGAATCCGTCTGAGGTGACGCTGTCACTGGGGCATCTGTGGTCGGGGTCTCCGTCGATGGGGCGTCTGTTGATGGGGACGGTGTCATGGGGGACTCGGTCTCCGGGGTCGTCGGGGCCTCTGTCACTGGCGATGAGGTTTCGGGTGCACTGGTCGTCGGTGACTCCGTCGTGGCTGGCACCTCTCCGCAGTCATATAGCTCCGTCACCGTCGTCGTCTGCGTGAACCAGCTCTCATCGTAGTCCTCGTTGCCATCGAATGCGGTGCTCGTGTCGATGCTGTCTACCACATCATCCTCTCCATCGAACTCCCACGTCGGACAGCTTTTGTCGTCTGTCGGGGTCATCGGCACAGTAGCTGCTGGAGTGGATACGGGTGTGTTGCTATTGCCCCCGCAGCCTACAGACGGCAGCACGCAACCCCATGTGGAGTCTGTGACGATGCGGCACTCGGCGTCCTCAAGCGCCACGCAGGACCCGTCCACATAGGACGGTAGATAGTTATGACAATCTGCCACGGCTACGTCGCCTCGTAGGGGACAAGCCGTGCCTGCAGGTGCTGTACCCGCACCTGAACATAAGGCCCCTCGTGACTCGGAGAGTGCGTAGGTCGCGTCGCCGCAAACGCTCACGTCCAACGCGGAGGTATATTGCACGCCTAAAGCCGCAAGGCCGATCACAAGCGCGTGCTGCATACCGGTTGGTTCAGGGTAAAGCCGAATGGGAAGTGAAGCCTGCGCTTCCGCATTCGGTGCGGAACCATACGAACCAGGCAAAGTGACCGTGAGAGGGAGATGAGCCCTAACCACATAATCAAACCTACACCTGTAATATATGATATATGGACAAAGTTGATTTTACTTTTTGACACTTTGCTCACTTAAGATAACTATAATACTATTCAGAAAATTGATACCTGCGCTAAACGAATATTTTATTAGTTTAGACAGTTTGTGTAAAATCGCTACGACGCAATGTTGGCCTAAGCTCCATGCTCGTGTAGACTTGCAACTTGCTAGTGACGCGGGAAGCTGCCCGTTTGCTGAACCAGTGTTGCCTTGAGGGTAACACTGGTTCTTGAGTGGAGACTTGAGTCGAACCACATTTGTGCAGCATTTGTATGGATGTCATCGATCCCCAGTAAGATGTGAGATCTGAGTTTCTTGATCAGTCAAACACTGACTGGCTTGACGGCCAATCATAGTTGACCAGCAAGTGTACGTTTCGCCAATCATCTGGTCTTTCATTGTGTGCAGGATATTCATGTACAGTACAATGTACTGGGCATGAATGAATCACACAGTGTGATACATCAGCCGGAGGTCACAGGTGACCACGGGTTACAGTCCGTTCTCAATCACTACAACTTGCCAGCATTTTCGCGTAGCCGTGCTGAAGGCGTCAGTACCGATTGTATTGGTACGAACTGGCACATGTATTAAGCCGCATATCCCCTCTAGCTGGGTGGGTAGCCACAACATGGAGCGTCACTAGCTACATGGACGCCCACTACCAGTGGGAAAATGGTTATTTCAGCACAAAGTAACTGAGTAAGGATGTGCGTCAGACTATTTGCTCCTGTTCTGCATTGTGAAGTGTACCTGGTCAACGAAATGAAGGTCATCACTGATTGTGCCCCTCCCGAGTACAAGCAACTTCCTTCGTTATTCATGAGCTACATCTTCAATGTGACCTGTTACGTATCTTGCCCGTTACGAGTCATTACAGAATGTGTCAAAACAGCATGCGTTTCATAAATGGAGTGTTGAATTGGCTCACCATTTTTATAATATCTTGTGCTTTCGTGGCTGCACTGATCCTGATAACAACTTCCCCACCGATACTTGGCGAGTTGAGATGGTTCAACATTACGTTATTTGCGCAAGGGATAGCTGCTCCAACTTCGACTGACAGATGACCATGAACCTGGACGGACTCGGCAGAGCGCCATCACAAGCAAGCTTCGTACACAAGTAGGAACGGTGCTGCTTCAGTCAGACCGATAACGGCGCGAAGTCTTGAGTGGCAACGTCATCTTCGTGATTACTAAGATTGATCTATGCATGGGCGCGAATGTATGAATCGTGGATATTTATTGATCAGCTACAAACGAAAGACACTGACCTGCACTGTGTATCTCTTTCGTCACTTCAGGTACTAGCTTCAATGAACCGCCCAGGTTTGAGTTTTGAGCGTCTGGTGGTGCAACAGAGGCTGGTTGGTAGGCACCTCTAATTGCAGTCACTCAGGGATGTCATTCAATATGGAAGAAATGGATCCGCGCCTGCCATTGCGGTGGGTTGTGGTCGATGGCCGCACACATGAAGAACTAACACTGGCACCTGTATCTCGTCCCCGACCATATCGTCGATCTCCGCGAACACGTCTCTCGGGAACACTTTGACTGCGCAAACGGCTCATGGAAGGCAACTCATCATGTCGCGGTATTTTGATCGGTGGTGGCTGGTGTGCATGAAGGCCAAAGGACGGCTTGCGTTTCTTCGATCGGGAGTCTCCCTTTTCCCGCTCCGCAGCAGCAGTACCCCCACCGCTTATTTCTTCTTTTGTTTCAGTTTTCATCGTGAGTTTAGATTTCTTCTTCTTGGGCCTTCTAGTGTCGTTCGACTCAGATACATTGTTCTCATTTTCGTTGTTACCCAATATCTCCGCTGGACCCACCATCTCATCCGTGATCTGAGCAATTGGAAACTCGTGCTTGACCTCCCTGCCAAGTATATGTTCTGCCTTGATGGAGATCTTAGTGTCGACCTGAGCCTTGCGACTCTTCTCGTTCGGGTTCTGGATTACAGCTGATAACTCTTCACGCAGAGCGGCGATCTGTGCTTGGAAGCGTTTGCGCTCAGCACCTGCCGCGTTGCTCGCCAGCACTTGTAGCGATGTAATACGATTCACTAGACTACGAATACGTCGGTGTGGCCAGCGCACGAGTCCGTTGCGACGACAGATTTTCTTCATCAATGTGATACATACGCCCAACTCCTTGGCCACCACCGCCATCGGTTTATTGAAGTGAGGGCGTAACTCATTGAGCGTCAGATCCTTCACATTGATAACACCCCCAGTATGTGGCATGGGCGGCATCATAGTCTGTTTGACCATGTTTGTTGGGCTGCCACCCGGTGCCAGGAACAAGCTCGGATCACCTGAAATCATAATATCGCTGAGATTCACAGCTGTGGGTGTCGTGGGGAAACCCGAACTCACTCCGGATCCGTTTGGAGGCTGTTGCATCATCATCTGATGGGGACTCATCGCCATCGGGGCACCAGACATGAACAGCGACGACAGACCAGAACCGTGAATGGGGGACAGTTGTAGTGGTATACCATGTTCCAGTTGTTGCTCTAGTTGTTGCTGCTGTAGATGAAGATGTTGCTGTTGTTGAACTTGGAGCTGCATGTACGGTGTCACGAGGCCCGTTCCTCCCGCCAGTGGGTCCATTTGGTTGGTGGGATGAGTCAACAGTGCATACATATTCTGTGGTGCCTCGTACGACCAGGCGTCCGAGATGAATCTTGAGTCGAACTGTAGATCTTTCATAACAGTGGGGGATACAGGCGACACGGAGTCACAACTCATATTGGGCACCGGGAGGCCGTCGCTGGGCTTGGGCAGACTCGACTCGTCGATGTTGGTGGTTTGAACGACAGTGGGCGTCGTCTCCACCTTGAGAGTGGAGCCTCCGGGCGTCGTGGGCTTGGTCCGCAGCGGCTGGAGACTGGGATCTGGCCACGTCAGGCCTGATCTGGAGACGTCCATGGGAACGACAGGTTTGCTCTCCTCCACACCGAATGCGGCTTTTGTCGACGATTCCAGGCGCGGGCTGCTCTCGGGCTCTACCATTGCCAGCTCCGGGGCGCGCTGCTGCTCCATCTCGGCCGCCATTTGAAACAGTTAGTCGACGTCAAGGTCTCGATGCAACGAGCTCTCTCTATTAGCACTGGCGGGGGATGGCAGACGTCCATCGAGTGCTGGCTTGCGCTTGCGAGAAAGCAGGCAAAAAAATCGAAGAAATCTTTCAGCGTTTTCGCAAATTTAGAGCTGTGCAGATACTTGGCTAGAGTATCCGAAACGGTTACACTTCAACTACCGCGAGTGCCCAATTTGAAATAATGAGGCCGTGAGTTCAGAATGCGGTTGGGCTTGGTACTGTCGCCAACAGGACTTTTCTGTATGTGAATACTAGTGCTCAATCTACTACCCCTCGTGGGTTAGCTTGCTTGCACACGTGTGAGCAAGCAATGACTCTGGAAAGAGCGATCTGTGTGTTTTCATTGGCAACAGCGTAGCAAATGGGCCCAGTGTCCCATAATTCGGAGCTAAATTCTACCGCGACCCTTCAGGCTGCCCCAAAGGTGGTGAACGCTGATTGGCTCGCGACGCTCCAGAGATCTTTTCGCCCCTGCTATGCCATATTTTTGAAATGCCCTTTGGATTTCGAGATTTCTTGGGCACTTTGCTTGCACTTTGCCTGACAAGCCTCCAGGAGGTGCAAACATTAATATAGCAAACTAATATGAGTCTACATGCCCTTGTTGAGTTCATCTTGTGCGCGAAGTTGTAGTGAGGCTTTCCTCTCCCCCTCTTTAGAGATGCTTCGAACCGACGACTGGCAAATTTACCGCGATATAAGTACACTCCATGCTGCTGAAACGCTGTCAAGCAACTCGTGCACAATAATGTTGATGCTAGATTCTCGCTGCTTTTCTCGTTCCGTTTATTTGAGTCTAGATCGCAACCAGCATCGAATAATGGAAACGGTAGCAGTGAGGATGTTCTCACTCCATTCTGCGAGTGACCATAGAATGAGGCTGCCTCGAGGTTCTTCTGCTGGAATTACGACCATCATTACAGCTCAAACCCATGAACTCTCGGTCCGACAACTCACGGGTTGGCATCGGATTTTTCAACGTATCAGTTCAGCAGCACGGGGCAAACTAGAATCGTTGTGCAGTGCTCTGCCCGCGGGATCCCTTTCTAAAGTTTCAATTCAGCTGAACTCTTGATAGTCAAGGTATTGCCTGCAAGCTGCAGGCCAAGTGCAATTGATTTACAAAGCTTCACCATTTATAGCTTGTACCATGAGAAAATTGGCCATACGATGGCTACGAAGATGCCGTATGGTAAACAACCAGCCGAGAGTCTCGCCCAGACACCCATCACGATAGCATTTTCATCTCGTGATTCACAAAATGAAAATGCCCATAGTGGCACTATTGTTCAGTGAAGCCATCCATCTCAATGTGGACTCGGAATCATTCCGACCTCGGTGCTTGTTTTCACGTAGGCCCCGGACTATCTGCAAAATCAGCACGAGTGCGATGTGGAGCTGGTTACTGCAAAGTGAATGTTCCCGTGACTTGTGGCGAAATTATACACTGCGACACGTACGACGCCTTCAAGGCGAGGAAGCGTTGCGGAGACACACAAATCACCGCTGACGACAGTTCAGTTGCAATGGTTTGGAGGTCTTCATGTACTCCCTCAAGTCGCGCGTGGCGTAGCGAAGACCATGGCTAAACAACTCACCACCACCGTTGCCGTAGCACCTTCCTTCCAGAAAGTTTGATGCCGTTTGCTGAACTCTCATGAGCGTTCCTGCCAGCGAAGTCGAGCAGCTTCCCCAGAAACGAGACTCAAGTGCGGCCATTTGTAGCAGAAACGAGTCGCCACATGCCCTCCTTGTTCTCCCCTATGCCGGAACTTGGCATCTGATGGACCCCGTCCCCTGCGGCGGCGACAGTTGGGTAGCCGCTGGTCCTCAATTCAATTGTCAACCTGCTCAGTGTGTCATAATCCCTGAAGCCCATGCCATGCCCAGCAGCTCCAGTGCAGGTCTCTCTTCGTTGCCCTCCTCCTTCTCATCCAGCGAACACAAGAGCGACTCGAGTTCAGCCAACAGCCACACTTTACTACCACAACCATCTAGCGCAGCCCCACCCGTGACAGCGGATCAACTAATCGAACTTTCCGTGTTGTCAGACGAAGTCGCGAACTGGAGAAGACGACACGAGCAAACCCACGCGGGACCGATGCCATGGCCCGGTCGTACTCGCAGCGTTTTGCGTCGGTACTCACCGTTAGTCCCACCTGCAGCGTTGCTCATCACTTTGGTAGTGATGCTAGTTCAAGACCTCGCGAATGCCCACAGTGCTGCAGACCCATCGGACTTTCCCGGTGAAGTACTTCAATGGAACACTTGCACACTGGACAACACCGTCGCCAACGCATATAACCTATCAGCGCAGTGCGCAACTGTGACCCTGCCGCTTTGTTACCAAGGTGTGTGTGATGCCGAAAGTGAAAACGCAACGATTGTCGTGTCATTCAAGCGAATTCCAGCGATCGGAGCAAGTGATACCAGTGTCAGTGCACAAACCGTGTGGTACCTTCCCGATCGACCGGACATTCAGACTCGTGAAGAAGTGGAGTTACAAATGTCGCTTTTGTATAAAGAACTGCGCGGTGATATGGACATCTACACTCTTGACATGCGTGGAAGTGGGAGTAGCACAGCTCTAACATGCAATAGATCCGACGGATCGCCATTGCAGACTGCCATTTTTGCACGAAATGATGGAGTCCTTGATCCCAGCGACGTTCAGGCGTGTGTAAATCGGCTGCAGGAATTGGGGTATACTAACCTCAATGCATTCTCGCTAGCAAGTGCTTCTCGAGATGTCGAACAGGTCATCACCACGTATCATTCAGAATCGCAAGCAGTGGTCTACGCTTTTGGTTACGGGACACTGGTGGCTCAGCAACTTTTGGAACGGAGTGTCTCCCAGATTGTCGGCTATGTTTTTGATGGAGCGCTAGGTCCTCGAGGTGAAACCAATCTAGCGCCACTATCGTCAGAATTGGAAGCGATCTCGTATCAAGTATCTAAAAGTGATGAAGACTTTGGGCAGATCTCCGAAGACTTTCTATCATGGTGTCAGACTGACACAAATTGCTCCAAAATGTTCTCCGATGTAACCTCCACCACGATGATCAATGCCACACTTGTCGAAACGTACACTCGGCTTGATTCTGATGCCACTTCCATGTGCTCCATGATTCTCATGGATATCGACAGCAGCGGAAGTAGCAATTCTGCTACAAACACTACTACACCTCCATCGTATGTGCTGCGGCAAGTACTTGGACTCATGATGAAGGACACTGCGTTATGGCCTTTTATCCCTGTTCTGGTATACCGCTTTCACCGTTGCGGTTCCGAAGACTTCACGCTTCTCACGCAATTTGTGAATTCAACGTTCAAGACTAACGACGACGTGGTCACCCCGGAACTGGTTTATGCTATTCAGTCATTTAGTGAGCTGTGGGAGTCGCCTTCACCCGACCAAGCCAAGCTCACGGAGCGATTCACTGACGCAGCAATCAGTTCTGGTTGGGTGTACACCCAACTACACGCTTACTGCTTGTTCACTGGTGACACCTCGGAAGCGTGTGTTAAGACCTTAGAAAGGGCGAATTCGTCGTCCTCTGGGACCACACTATCATACACGTTCAAGTCGACAAATTCCAATACGACTGCTTTCTCATCTGGACCCAGCGTTCTTTTGTTCAGCGGAGGTTTGGATGTGTTTTCACCACCAAAATACGCAGCAGCACTATTTGACGCGTATCAAACCGGGGATAAAGCACTGCTTGTGGCTCCCAACGGCACCCACGGAGTAGTACAGACCGCACTGCTGTCGAATGGAACCGCATGCGCTCGCCGCGTACTCGCGTCTTACGTACGAAGCAGCGGCAACATGAGTGCGTACGATGCATCGTGTATGGCTGCGCTACCGGTACCGACGTTAACTATCTCAAACGCTACAAGCCTGCTGGTGCTCGGCGTAGAGGATGCATATAATGGCGTCCTCGCAATTTCCAACATCAGCAGCAGTGGCAGTGGTGATGTTTTGACCAACAGTAGCAGTTCAGAGCATTCGACTTCGTCTGGCTCGACATTTGATGAGTTAAATCGTCGTATTTCGGGGCTGGAAACTTCCAGGCACCGCTATCAAGTCGCGTTGGTTGTCGTGGCGAGTTTGCTCGGGTCTGTTATCATTGGAGGCGCAATGGTTTTGATCTACCGACACCGACGCAAGCAGCAACTCGCTAATGAGGAAGCCATGTTACGCCGCATGCGTGGCGACGACGACAACGAGCTAGAATTGATGCATAGCATTTATTTGCTATCCAGTTCTCCTAGCAGCGGTGAGCACATGGGAGCAGGACCACCAGGTTAGGTGGCTTGACCATACCAAAATATTTAACTTAGAGAGACAGGATCAGTAGTTGTAAGCATGTACATTATAGTTTGACCAACAAAAGATGAGGACGACTACGCTCAATAGACCAGAAGTGAAGTTAAGATATATCCATCTAAAACACAGCAACATGGTCAATCAGTGCGCACGTAGGTAGCCAGTAACGTGTTCTTGCAATGTGAGCTATATTACTGGTACGGCCTAGTGGTTAAAAGAAGCAATTGATATTTAGCAAAACATGCTGTACATGTTACAACATCGTTGTATCGGCAGGAGCGAGCAGATTGAGTGACCCGTGGTCACAATTTGGCACATTTAGATTTTGAACTGCTGCCGCACAATATCGGTACGTGTACAGTACGTGCCTTGACGAGTTATAGCAGGAAGCTGCGAAATGCATTTCATGTCGTAATGACATCTGGTAGCAGCGAACTACTTGAGTTTTGTAAGCATTTTTTCCCTCTGGCTGTTCTAGAGGCCATAAAATGGCAGTTGCAATTCCCATTGGTTCCGAATTTGGGAGGCTCCCAATGTAAATCCCATCACCATTGTGGCACTGAAAGAGACTTGTCTACATTGATTTTCTACTGTAGCAGCAACCCCTAAGCAGCAAGGCTATACTGCCCCAATTAATGTATGACCTTGTTGAAAAGCAAAAACTGCTTGGACCCATTTCCCCGTTTTTGTGTCGAAACCTTGGACAACAAATATTATTGGTGCTTCCGTATAAATAGGAATTACATCGGACTTAGACCTGTAAGATCGGATGTGTGCGGATCAGTGAACATATCAATTAATGGAGCTCGACCCATTCGAAAAGTGCACATGGTCAATAGCGCTTGGTATTCCGGTGTAGGTCCCAGCCCTACTCACCGCGTACATGCAGCATCGCCTTCTATCCTCTGAGCCAGTCAGATGATCGTAATTTTGCTGTGTTGGCTAACAATTAATCGATGACAGGCTCCGTTACATTTGTTCGTTTCAACTGTTGAATAGTTCTAAGAGGTCTACAACCGCTGGATAAGCTTCAAAATAGTATCGGCCTACAGATTGCTACAGGGTCTTTACCACAACAAAGTATTACCAATGCAAAGTTTTTTTAAGCAAGGTACTCCACACCCAGTTACCATCGCTATTGTCAATTTCGAGACTTTAATCAAAAATGGGTGTCAAAATTTAGGTCAACGGCTTTTCCATGTTCCTATTGCGTTCCAATCGCCGGTTTTCCCCTCACTTCAGAAATTCAAAGCAGAGCAACAGGTCGGTCAGTAGACCTCCTGCCGCGGCTGCTGACTTCTGACTCTCGTCCGTCTACCATGATGGCTTGGCCGGAAGAACCACGCAATGGGAACGGCGAGTGGCCTGACGCTGAGCTGCTCGAGTCCGCTAACTTCTACCCTCCCGACGGTGGAGATGAGCGTGCACAACACGGAGCCAACAACTTTCTGAACGCCAGTCAGAACCAAGCAGGACCGGCGGGACTCACTTACTCCGCGTCCTGTCCGTCATTCTCGGGACTAGACAACGCTGACGACATCATGGCTGGAGCTGGAGGTGATGGCCTCATGCCCTTCCCGTTCCGGACACAGGAACCGCTCATGGACGCCTTAGGACCCGTTGGAGATTCGCCGTTTCCTGAAGACAAGAACTACGACATGCTGCTGCAGTTCCAACAGGAATATCAGAACCCCTCACAGCGCCAGTTCCCGCATCAGCAAATGATGGGCCAGTCCATGGATCTAATACAGCAGCAGATGCCTGCAGGAAGGCGTGGGTTTCACGGCTCGCAGTCGTTCACCAATTTGTCCACCATGGAGTCTGAGTACAACCGCATGAATGGTGTGACTTTCTGTAACGTTGGTTTGTTGTATTGTGCTCGTATCTAATAGTGTGTGCTTTGGTAATGCTTTGGTGGATACAGCTAATAGTAAACGGAAGAAAGGGACTGAACGATGGATGAAGTTGCAGCGCCACAAGTCCTTTGACTCCTGTACGCCCATACCAGACTCTTTCAACTTGGACCCGAATACGACTTTTGGGAACCCGTTGAGCTACTCGAATCCCTCACCGGACCAACTTCTACAAGAGTGCGTTATGAGTGGTGCTTTGATCTCTTGGTGGTGTGTATAACTAACCTGTTGTACGACAGATCGCCGGACAGTGATATGATTGGATTCGGAATTGATGACTTCTCGTCCTCGATGCAATCGAATGACCCCAATTGGCCTCAAGTTGCTTATGGATCTGCGCCGAGCTCCATCGGCATAAATTATATGGAACAGGCACACCAAAAGCGCCAACACCAGCAGCAGGCACCTAGTGATGCTGGCGATGATTTAACGGTATCCTCGTCTGTGGACGTAGAACATGTGTCGGAACTGGATATGCTGCTGTCGGAGAACGAGCGTGCGAATCTGTTTGACGCTATTCGTGACTTCGAATCTCCAGGTGAAATGGATTCTATCGACGCTCAGCCCTCCCCAGAACGACCTCCTCAGCAAGCAATGCAAGCACCACTGCCATATGAAACGAAAGAACAGAGCAGCACAGCTGAGGAAAAGAAGACGACAACCAATTCCCAACTGTATCCAGAAAGTGAGAAGAAAGCTCCACAAAATGCCTCGAGACCGCTTTTCTTAGACTCGTCTTCTTCGGCTCCTCCGTCAGGGATGCCTCCCTCTGGGTGTGTTCCCATGCGTACGCGGTTGCATCAGATCTTAGTGCATTCCGTGCAAAACTCGGATGCTGGATCTTCTTTGTCGTCTTACGAGCGGAACTATTTGATGCAATCGCCTTTATTTTTTCCAGCAAAAGCACCGGAGACAGCAGGGTCCCTTTGGTTATTGTTGCATGCTGCGCAGTGTGAAAGTGGATGTGAAATTGGTGGATGTGGCGTCATGCGTCGCGTGTTGAACCACTGCCTTGGTTGCGAACTCGTTGTTGGAAAGTGCAAACAGCCCTGCAATGATGCAAAGGCAATGCTTCTTCACTATGGCTCGTGTAACAGTAAAGGCAGTATGCACGGGCGTTCATGTTCAGTTTGCTGGAATCTACTGGAAATCGACTATTCTCATCAAGCACTGAGCAATGGAAATGGTGGTGGACGCTCCAGTGGCCAAACACCGAGCAGTACGCCGTCGTCGTTCGTGTCAACATCGCCGTCTCCACATATGGGTACCCCACCACTAGTGCCAATGAGTTCTGGATTGGGTAGCTCACCAGCGTATCGTTCGCCATCCAGACGTTCAACGAGTGGTTCTAGCTCATCAAAGCATGTGCCAATTCAGCCCAACCCGCTGCCAACAGCGTCAAACCCCATGGGGCTTATGGGCGGGTTGCCACCCCACTTTGGGTACTCTCTTTCCTTGTATTTGGAGCAAACCTCCGCTCCCTTCCGCGCAGAAGTAAAGTCCCGTGTTGAGAAGCGTGTGACTGCTGCCGCGGGTCAAGACTTGCTGCAACACATGCAAAAGAAGACACGACTGCGTAGCTTGGACGATCTTCGTTCCGAAGCTCGCACCATCGTATTGGGCGAGATGGAGCGAGAACTGCATCTCCATATGCAGGCGTACAACTGGGCCAACTCAACCTCCGGCGGCAACTTACCGGAGGGAGCCTCGCAACTCCCTTCGTACCTGCTCAACTTCTCGGTGGCTGGATTCGGCGCTTTCCAAGCACAACAGGCTGCATTCCAAGCAGCCGTAGCCACTGGATCATCCCTGCCACCCGCAGCGCCTTCAACGTCTCCTCCGGTGGGTACTCGACGTTCAGGGTCTGCCAAGCTTGCCCCAAGTGGCAGTCCACCTAAAGTTCCTGTGCGGGAGAAGTAAAGACCGAAGGAGTTTGCGTCCAAGACAAGTTGATGTCAAGTTGTCAGGAAGTTCTTAATTTATTTTGTCAAAAAATAATTGTCTTAGCAAAACGCTCGCTCATTGGATCGTGAATTTGCTTCTCGACTAATTATTGGCTGAAAAGATTTGTCACACCACCGAAATCCACAATCCACAAGATGCTGCGGACAAAGCTGACCTCGTTGGCAAGTCAGCCACGACGCCTGGCCCCAGCTCTGAGCACTTCTCGCACCGTACAGACGGAGTATGATTATCTGGTAATTGGCGCCGGTAGCGGGGGCATGGCTAGTGCGCGACGTGCTGCAAGTTACCCGGGAACGCGTGTGGCTGTCGTGGAACAAGCTCGCCTTGGCGGTACCTGTGTCAACGTGGGCTGCGTGCCCAAGAAACTCATGTTCATCGCCGCAGATATGAGCCACAAACTGCGCCACGACTTTCTCCACTACGGGTTCGAGGACGAGGCGACAGGGGACCATTTGGGCAAACGGATGCACTTCGATTGGCCGAAGCTCAAAGCTCGCCGGGATGCCTACGTTCTGCGTCTCAATGGAATTTACGAAAGGTAGAGTATTGAACGGACACACAGCAGAATATGGTTGCAATGGTGAGCTGAATTTTCTTACATGCTTGCAGGAATTTGGAGAACTCTAAAGTGGATTTGATTCGAGGATCTGCGAAGTTTAATGAGAAGGGAAATGTAGAGGTTGACGGCAAGGAGGTGCTGGCTAAGAACGTGATGATTGCGGTTGGAGGCAAACCGCTGATTCCTGATATCCCGGGTGTGTAGTTATTTACTGACGGGAATTAGGAAGGTCGGCTGACGTTGTAAATCTACAGGCAAAGAGCTGTGCATTGATTCTGACGGATTTTTTGGACTGGAGATGCTGCCAAAAAAAGTAGCAGTTGTGGGCGCAGGATACATTGCCGTGGAGCTAGCAGGCGTGCTCAATGCACTGGGCTCCGAGACATCCATTTTCTGTCGCAAAGAGGGTGTACTCCGCACATTTGATGTACGTGACACTAGTTGAGGCATTTTACATGGACTATCTTACCATCAGCTCCCTGATTGCAGGATATCGTGCGCTCAACGCTTGAAGACGCTATGATGAAGGATGGTATTCACTTGCGACCTCACAGCAATGTTTCCCGTGTAGTGCAGATTGATGACGGTACAAAAACCTTAGTGCTGGCTGACGGTTCCGAGTACAGCGGTTACGATGTTGTTATCTACGCTGCTGGACGTGTCCCTCTCACGTCGAACCTTGAGCTCGACAAGGCGGGCATCACCGTTGACGAGCACGGCTTCATTCAAGTTAATGAATTTCAAGAAACGTCTAATCGTAAGGTTCTTGCGGTTGGTGACGTATGCGGCACACCGGCATTGACACCAGTCGCTATTGCGGCAGGAAGGCGGCTATCTGACCGTTTGTTCGGCGGTATAAAGAATGCCAGGGTCTCGTACGAGAATATCCCAACGGTCGTGTTCAGTCACCCTCCCATTGGTACAATTGGCCTGACGGAGCAGCAGGCTCGGCGCAAATATGGAGATGACGACATCAAGGTGTACACAAGTCGCTTTGTAAACATGTACTACGGTCTGGTGAACGAGCTCGATGAAGAAACGGGTGAACCTAAAGAAAAGCCCAAAACGGCCATGAAACTCGTGTGCGCTGGCAAGGAGGAGAAGGTCGTAGGTCTGCACATGATCGGTATGGCCGCTGACGAAATCCTTCAGGGATTTGGCGTAGCGGTAAAGATGGGTGCCACCAAGGCCGATTTTGACAACTGCATCGCCATCCACCCCACTGCTGGTGAGGAGCTCGTGACTCTGGCGCCCTGGGGGCTCAGCGCGCGCGCCTGAAGACAAGGATCGCAAGTTGAAGCACCAGGTGTTCCCAATCCGTGCGGATAATTGCGATGTCGTAGAGGCTGGAACGAATCTAACGCGGTCTATAGATTCTGCTAGTTGTTGCAGTTGAAGTGACTGGTCGTTCATTTGAATTTGAATTTTCCCCGCGAATCTTTGCGAGGGAAAGGGGAGAGCAATTTGTCGAAGCACTAAGGGCTCTCGAGCTTCAGTCTCTGCTTCAGTATCAGCTGGAAACTGGAGCTGTCGCACCCGGTCGATTTCCAGGTGTCATCTTTCCTTGGGGCTGTCTGCGATAACCCTGCCCTTGGTTGCTTCGCTAGTACAATGCGGCGGCAGTTGGTCGAGACCTAACCCCTACCCTGAGAACGAATTATCAGATACTTTGTCCGGAGTCGGTTCTCACACTTGGCTTCACTATGTCGCTTCAACTTCGCATTCACCCGACACGTCAGTGTTCCTTCGTCATTCCTTTTTTGTCGTTGAGTCGGCCGCACTCCCGCATTCTTCCCTCCCTTCCTGTTCCTCATGGCAAGCGACAAGCGTCCAATTCTCTCCGGTAAGCGCGCTCGTAGCCGCAGAAAACGCGCTGCTTTGCGCGCTGCCAACCGCGTCACTGCGTCTCCCACGCCCGAGTGCGACAGCGACGAAGACGTCAAACACAAGCATCTGGAGCAGTCCCAAGATGACTCTACCAACAGTGACAAGACCATATCGCAGAGCGAGAATGAGGACGAATCGAGGCTGGCCTCGTATTCGTGTGTCGCCCCACGATGCCCGACTTCTGCTCCGTTTTCCTGCCTCGAAGCCAAGAGCCGACGTACTACCGCTTGCGCAAGACGCAGCCGCGTGCGACGGACTGCAAGACGTTCACAGTGCGAGTTCCAACGTTCCAGGAAACGCGCGAGGGCTTTGTCACCTACACGCTGCACGTCACAACGTGTGACGAGCCGCAGCACACGTTCGAGATCGAGCGTCGATTCTCCGAGTTTGTAGCTTGCGCTGCAGAAGTCAACAAGCAACTTGCCAATGGACTGGCAGTTCGCTGTTGTGGTAGATTGGAAGAGGAGAGCAAAACTGCAGTCTCGGAGGACGCAAATAACTTCCAGTGGGAGTTGCCGGCCAAGACGTGGTTCCGTGTGACCCAATCTAGTGCTCTGGAGGAGCGTCGTGCACAGCTTGAGCGATCACTAGAGACGCTTCTACTGCAGCAAGACCGCCGCATGTGCAACCTGCCGGTGGTGCGTGACTTCCTCATGCTCGACATTTTTGGTGTGCAAGTGGCAGAACAAAAGAATCTCGAAGCCACTGGGCATTTTGAGTGATGAACTTTTTACAATGACGGCTACCAAATGATCTTACACAAGTGCGCCCGCTACGAAAAGAACCACTCAGCGAGAATTCGAGTCGGAAACGCCCAGCATAGCTCACGCGCTTGGCCATTTCATCCTTTTATTTTCCCGTCCGAACCGAGACGACCGAAATGATGCTTCCATCCCAAACGAGAAAAATAGTATACACACAAGTAGAACTCAGGGTACTCCGTGGTGACTACCAGCGGGGTGTCCATAGAAAACATGTGCAGCTGACATCCATAACTCGCTGAATACTACATGTATCAAGGTAGACCACATTTGCAGTGCTCACCCTGGACATTGACTGAGAGTGAAATGCAAATCGTGGTTCATGATGTGAGTCGAGTGTCATCTCGAAATCGACACCTGTCATTTTTCCGACTTTCGGGAACAAAAGTGCTCCGAAGGCGTAAGTACAAGTCGTATCCACAGCTCCTTCGCTACGAGACAATGATGAAGATATATATACGGCATGCTGTACCCACCTGTGTCTTGCGTATGAACCACTATTGCGATCCCAGATCGCTGATCCGGCTATTGAAGTCGATCCCAGATTCCAAACCCGGCTTCGGCGCTGTTTCTGCGGAGGCACTGTTGAATTAAACAATCCATCGGAGCACCACGTTGGTCTGCGTCTGCCATTATTGCGCAATTATTACAGTACCAAACCTATCGCATCATGGACAGACTTCACAATAAATTAAATTATAAACTTTTGTTTAGATGCCTTTTTCAGCAAGCCATGAGAAAATTCTATCGTAAACAATGTCCAGCTTAAAATGTCTCTAAATCAATTTTAGCTTGAAAATTGTATGTGCATTTACAAACCAACCTAGTGTCCGAACGAAACCGTCCCATTATAGAACACGCGATTTGATTCCCACCAATTCACTGGATGGTGCGTCATTCCTCAATTCCTTGTTTGTGACGCAAGTGGTGATGTCCTCGTCCCCATGGGTGGTGCTCAAGTTCGGCGGCACTAGCGTGTCGACCGCCGCACGCTGGCGTTGCATCTGCGAGCAGATTCGCTCGCATCTCGAGTCTCCGTCGTCTCCGCGAGTGTGGGTTACTATCTCGGCGTTGTCCCAGATCACCAACAAGCTCACGCGTGCTTTGGCGCTGGCCAGTGAGCGCGGGAGCAGCCACACCGAGCTGGCCACAAACATTGCGCTGCAACACTTTTCACTGGCCTACGAGGTGGGCCTTCTACCATCGTTGGAAGGCGTCGAGAACAGCGTGGAATTGCACGAGCGATGGCAGAAACTGTGGCTGGACAGTGTGCTGAGTCACGGTGATGATGGATCTTCGTTCTCCACGTCGCCTATTGATCCACTTTTGCCCAAGTCGTTGCATCCACTGTTAGAGGAACTCAAGAATCTTGTGCGTGTACTGGAGGGCATCAAACTCACCGAGGAGGCTTCGCCGCGTATTCAGGCGCGTGTGTTTGCGTTCGGAGAGCTGCTGTCGACCCACCTTGGTCGATGTATCATGGTGCACAACGGACTTACGGACGTAGAGAGAGTGGATGCCAGAGACCTCCTAGTGAGTGACCCCACCAGTGCAAAGTCTGAGGAAGATCGATTTCTGCAGGCAGAAGTCAATCCTCGTCATGACCCTGAGCAGGCGGAGAACGCAGCCAATGGCAAGCGTGTGGTGCTGACACAGGGATTCATTGCCAGCACAAACACGGGTGCGACGTGTGTGCTGGGTCGTGGAGGCAGTGATACCTCGGGTTCTCTGTTTGCCGCCCTGCTGGGAGCCCAGAAGTACGAAATTTGGACAGATGTTCACGGCATGTTCACAACCGACCCCCGTTACGTGCCTAATGCACGTCTCATCAAGAGTCTGGACTACCGTGAGGCACAGGAACTAGCTGCTATGGGCGCGAAGGTGCTGCACCCCCGTTGCATCATCCCGGCGCAATGGGGCAAGGTACCGCTCGAGATCCGCAACACCAACGACCCCACTGGCGAGAAGACTATCATTCACCCCGCTACTGAGTCAGAGAAGGCCAACCACGGTAGCCCAAAGATTCTGGCTGTGGTGAAGCGCCAGAACATGACGACTCTGAGTATCACGGCGTTTGACATGTACAGTACGTCGGGTTTCTTAGCCAAGGTGTTTGCTCCGTTTGAGGCTTGCGGCATTTCGGTGGATCTTATCGCGACATCACAGTTCTCCGTGACGGTGACGCTTGACCACATCCCTGGTGGCATCGAGGGTGCGCCGTTCCAGCAGCTGCTCGAGGCGTTGAACGAGCACTCCAAGGTGCGTGTGTTCGAGGACTGCTCAGTGGTTTCGATTGTGGGACGCGGACTGCGTAAGGCACTAGCCGAGCTTGGTTGCGTATTCAGCGTTCTTGAGAACTACGACGTGCTGCTGCTGAGTGAGTCTGCTGAAGACCTGAACCTGTCATTCGTCCTCCAACAGAAGGAGGCCGACGAAGTCGTTGCTCGCATGCATGGTTTCTTCTTTCCTGGTGCTGAGCAGGTGTCCCCAACTGTAGCAAAGGCGGTGTCGACGGATTCAAAACCTCCCGGAGGTCTTCCACCTTTGCCTCTCCACCCGACCACTGCCGTCACTAACGGTGAGGCAAATGGTGTTGCTCCAGCTCCTGTACCGATCAACACCGTATTCCAGCAAGCAACTATTCGGAGATCGCCGTCGCGTGACTTGCTCTTCGGCCCTACGTGGCAGTCTTTGCTTGATGGTACACAGCCGAACAAATCCGCATAAGCCGAGCTGCCCGGTTGAAGCCGCAACCAGGATCACACAATACCTGGACGGTTGTATTTCATGTAGATAGAGAGCCCTCGACAATTGTTGTTCTCCACTCATGTGGCAATAGAAACATACACAATAACAACACATTGTTCCCTTGCACGCTCATTTTAGGTGTCACTGTCACTCTCATCGTAGTCGTCGTCCTCCTCAACGTCTAAAGCGCATGCCTTTGATGATACTGAATTGATAGTAACCGCAGTATCGCCTTTTCTCCATCCGTTGCTAACTTGCTCTGTTTTCTTCCCTGTCGAAGATGTTACTGCTGCAACTGTATTCACCTTTGCTGTCCTAGGTTTCTTCACCGTTGACCTAAGCAAAATCTCCGTTAGATTCTGCAAGATCAATCGTCGTAAGTCAACTCAGCAACTCACTGCTTGGCAGCAGACTTCAATGTCCGCTTCTTGCTTCCACGAGCAGGTTTGTGATATTTGGCATCACTCTCATCAATTGCAGCCACTTTATTGTGCAGGAAACCGAGTTCTGAACTTGCCAACACGCTCTTCTTCCTAGAGTGCAACACCAATTGTCCATTACTGACAAATCATTACTGGGCTACTTAAATGCTGCACGTACAGCTCAATTGGCGTCAACCCGATTCCTTCCACCGTCTCCTTTTGCATTCTACTGGCAATATCCTTCACAAAAACTTGCACAGCAGAAGCTGCAATCCTGTCACGTTCCTTCCATTCAAAGATGGCTACATTTTCATGACTTACTACACGCGAGCACTGCGCTTTCACTCACTTGGCCCATATCCTTTTGATCTTTCAGCAGTCGCTTCACACGACTCTGGTAGAGTCAGCGTCATTACAACATTTACTGTTAGACCAATGCAGTTATCTATTGACCTGAAACATCATCACCTTTAACAGATCGCGCTGCTTCATTATGCTTTCAATTGTTGGTTCATAGTGTACCCCTGTGTACCCATGTGTACCCCAATGTACCGCTAGGGTACAATTGGTTGACAACCGCAAATTTGTCAACGATGATGTTGAGACCGTGGAGACAGCAACTTCGCGCGTTGCAGCGTCGCGCCCAGCGCCACCACGTGCGCGTTCCATTGGCATCTACTCGAACTTTGTCTTCCACTTCGTCTGGTGCCAACGGCGACGCAGAATTCGCTCTGGGCGTCAAGTATCTACTGGGAAAAGCGGACGGAGCGGGTGAAGTGGGTAGTGCCACGTCAGTGCATGGCGCTGTGCTGCACTGGACGAACGCTGCGGAAATGGGTCACGTGCGCGCACAGGGGGCACTCGGTAGTCTGTATCTCAAGGGCCACGCCGGTATCCCACGCAACGTGGCACTGGCTACACAATTCTTACAACAGGCAGCAGACGCCGGTCACGACGGCAGTTGCCACGAGATTGGCAAACTTTTCTTCCAGGGCAGCGACGAGGTACCGCGTGACTTGGAACGTGCGCTATTTTATTGGACACAGGCGGCGGAGAGCGGTCACATGGCGGCTAGCTACGACTTGGGATACATGTACGCGCAGGGGTTGCTTGTGACCCAGGACGACGAAAAGGCTGTAGAGCTCTATCGACAGGCGGCAAAGCAGAACATGCCCGAGGCACATAGAGAGCTGGGAAATGCCTGTTTGAACGGACGCGGAGTGGAGCAGAGTGCGGAACAGGCTGTAACGCACTTCCGTCACGCGGCGGAAGCTGGCAACGCGTTGGCACAGTTCGATCTGGGAGCGTGCTACATGCTTGGTCGCGGCATTGAACAGGATCACGAGAAGGCAGCACAATTTTTCTTCCTTGCTGCGGAAGGTGGTGTTCCCCAGGCGCAACTGTGTCTGGCGCAATTGTTTGAGAATGGACAGGGAATTCCGGCTGATCACGACAAGGCGGTGCAGTACTATCAGTTGGCGGTGAAGGGTGGACTGCAAGGGGCGAAGCAGGCTCTGGATCGTCTTGGAGCACCTTATGAACCGATACACTAGGCATGCAAGCACAAAACAAACACGTACGTTGCTGCTCAAATGTTTCGGAATAACACACGTTGGGTTGTGCACTTGATTTCTCTTGTTTCAACGATGTCCGCACCCTTTGGAAACCTTCCTGTCTCGCAAATTCTGTCAGGGCCGAGTCCACTTGAGCAACGAAAAGGCGACAAATGCAGCGGGCTTCGACTGTTGACGTGCTGAATAGGTCGAGTTGAGCGCGAACGGTGGACGGTGTGGTGGATCAATACTTTATCTAGAGGCTAGTGAATGCAAAACAAAGAAAGACGAGAACAAATATTAAGTCGGGGAACTGAATGACAGAAGCAGCAAGGGTTGCCGCAAGATACACGCACGCAGAAAAAGCCACTCCCCAACGGATATGCTGCTAGAGCCCGTGGCTTGTGGCTTACGCTCTAGAACGAATTCCGCGACCCAGTACCTGGCTTTTTCTTCTGCTTGATTTCCGCCTCAGCCACGCTGTGCAGCCGGATAACGCTCGGTTGACTCTGGTTGTATTTCTCCGCACCCATGGACCAGTCATACGACAATGTATATGCGAAGATATCTCCGCGGGCATTGAATTTGCCGGTCGTGATTGACTGGTTGCTGGAGTGCCCAAACACATAGATCAATTAGTGGTTATGAATTCGACTTTGCAACCAAAACTTGTCAACTGGGTAACAAAAGACTTGCATCCAAACATACCATTTCGTGAAAGTTTTGAGCTTCTGACGGGCGTCCTTGTCCCAAAAGCAAAATGTGCCATCACCACCCGTCGTGGCGAACGTACCGAACGGGTGGAACGCAATGCTACTCACAGGATAAATATCCGATCCGTCACGGTGACACTTAAACGCGAAGTCGTTCCTGCAGTCAAAATGGTACAGTGCGTTGGTGCAACCTGTACATCACCTCAAATACGCACAGCGCCATTACGTACCTCTTGTCCTTGTCTTCGACGTGCTGGATAGCACACCGTCCTTCGATAGATCCAATAGCGAAACCTGAAGCGTCCGGGAAACACGCAATGGTTCGCGTCTGGAACTTGAGGTTTGACTGAATGGACTTGTAAATCTGCGAAGGTTTGCGAATATCAAACACGTGCACTTGGCGGTCGGCCGTAGCCACCACTAGTAGCGGGTGTTTGACGTCCATAGCGTAGCAGCGTTCCGAGAGTTGTACAGAAGCCATGGGTGTTGGTGACCGTGTGTCCCAGTACTTGATCGTTTTATCCCAACTGCCTGTGGCCACACAATTGGCCTCCTGAATAGCGGCGATGCTGCGGATCGGCGCGTCGTGCTGCAGCAGCATCAGAGTCAGCACTTGCTTCTCCATCAATTCCAGCAACGAATACCCACCGCAGCGATCTGCTGGCCCTGTGCTGGTCCGTTTAATGTCCACATCTTGGCCGTCTTGTCACATGAACCGGAGAACACTGTGCTGCCGTCCTTCAGCGAAAATAAAACATAAGTTATATGAACTCCTACAGTATCATGGTTCTATCCAGCAGCACACACCCCGCTGAAGGCCGTACAGAGCACTGGACCCTCGTGCGCGATCTGCGCCTTGGCAACGGCGTTGAACTGCGTCCCTTGTTGCTGCACCTCCCAGCATCGCACATAGTTGTCCCAGCTTCCAGACACCAGCACGTTGCTCGTGGGGCTCCAAGCCAGGTCCTGAATGCCGTCATTAATGGTCTCGCCGATGGTGTAGTCGTTATTCGGGTTGAGATACCCACCGGCCTGTGCGGGCTGGCCGAACGACATGGCTGCTATTCTCCCTGATCAAGTGTGGAATTGCGTGGGTGGAAGCAGCGCTGGCCTTCATCTCTGTCGATTGGTTGAAAAGCAAGTCGAAGTAGCCAATCAAACACGGTGAAGATGTCTTCAATATGCAAAAAGAATTGATTGAAGTAAAACGTTATTCGACTGCATGGAACTCAAGCAGCCCCAGTGCAATTAACTGAGAGTAAACAATTACCATCCCATCGGTCCACGAAGTAGCGACTGAGGTCACGCCCGATGTCTCGCCAAAGCAGCCACTCCGTCTGTTCTTCCGTCGTTAAGTCTGGAAACAAATCCACTTTCATGTCGTGATCAGTATCGGCGTTGTGCAGCAATACGGAGTCCGCTATTCGATCGTACTGCAATCGCAAGTGACCTCGTATGACCGACATCTTACGGCTTGGGTTATTGCTAAATACCACACGCTCACCAAACGGAATTTGCGCTTGAGAGACCGTCCGACGCCGTCTTGCACGAATCCTCCGTCAGGCACACCAACGATGTCTGCCAATGTGTTGAGGATGTCGTAGTGCTCGACGGCATCGTCGATCACTAGACCGACGGACTCACCGAGTCGCCCTTCGGCAATGATGGTAGCTGGTACACGAGTCACCGATACGTCTCGAGTATCACTTTTATTAAACTCCGGAGCCCTGCCGTGGTCACCTACAATGATAACGATAGTGTCATTGAGTATTCCCTCCTTGTCCATGCGGTCCATAAACTTTCCCAACTCCATGTCAGTGAAATATCGCATCTCCAAGTAGTTTTTGATGGTGTTAGGACGCCCCTCGCCTTCGTACAGAGCAGAGAAATCGGGTTTCTCCATTTCATCGTACCAAGCCGGTCGTGCTCGAAATGGTGTGTGGCTTGAAATCGTGTAGTGGGTGATAAACATCGGCTTCTTTGGTCACCTCGGGCTATACGTGTGCTCTGTTCTTTCGTTTTGTTCACTAGCAGGTCTCCCACAAGTTGAAAGCTCACATCGTCATGGACGCCCCAGCTAAACTTGCGTTGCTCCGGGCCGTCCCATTGATCGCGGGTAATGTTCATGTCACTCTCTGCTAACTTCTTCATCTCTGTACGACCCCACACAGTATCAAAACCATGAGAATCAATGAATGTATCCCATCCGTCATAGTTCAGGGCGCAACCAGTGGTGAAGAAAGTTTCATAGCCCTTTGAAGAAAGCAGTTGTGGTAAGCCAGATAACTTAGTATCTTCCCTTCCCCCTGCCGTAGCTGCCACCACATTATCGTACGGCACTTGTGCGAACAGCAGACTCTCCAAAGATCGACTTGTCGGTAAGCTTGACCACATGTTGCGAAAACTCACGCCACGTTTCGCCCATCGGTCGAAGTTCGGCGTGACAGTGATGTTAGTGCCCTTGAGCAGGTTTGAGGGGTCTTCTTCCCCAACAAGGTAGCGCGAGTCATGGAACCGGAACGACTCGATAGAGAGAAGAATCACGTTCGGTGGATACTCATGGTCAATGCTGACATTGAAGGCGAGGTCACCGTGGAAACCTGTTGTTTGTCGGTAGAGTGTGTTGTCCCCGAACCGTTGGTGCACCTCCGTCGGATAATGAATGTATCTCTCTGCCCATACGTTGTGGAATGTTGGACCAATGTCTTGCTCTAGGATCGCTTTCGGTATCGGTAAGACCTTGGGGAACAGTTGGTTGAGTGACATGTTCATTGCGGAATATGCTACAAGAGGCGAGCTTGACCTGCTGATCCCAAAAACAATTACGGGAAAAACTACGATACCCACAAGAATGACGGCAATCTGAGAGCAGCGTTGGTACACGTGTTCTCGGTTGTAAAGTTGATTCTGGTGGTGTCGAAGCTTTTAGAAGTGTTTGAGGTATCCGTGCCCTCCTCCAGGGCGAGTTTATTGTAGTTGTAGTGTTGATCTGAGTTTTTACAGGATGACTTGTCAATTGTGGTTCGACCTCGTGATGTCATGACTCGCGAGTCAATAATCCACACTGCAGCATGCAAAGGGTTCCAGCGTGCTAAAGTACACCAACGAGTCTTCGTTCTTGCAGTTGCAAACACTGTAGCCGCAATGAGCACAACAGCCCCGTTTATAAATCCTGCATTGAATTCCTCCGTTGCGATCGGGGCGACACTAATGTACTTCCTTTCGTTGATTGCCATGATAA